>JADRCH010000012.1:4252952-4279523 GCA_019843965.1 Rhynchomys soricoides
GGCTAGTCAGAGGGAGGGAGTGAGGGTTAGTCAGAGGGAGGGAGATTTAGCCAGAGGGAAGGAGGGAAGGTTAGGAACATGGAAAGAAGGAGGGTTAGGTAGAAAGAGAGAGGGAGGTTAGTCAGAGGGAGGGAGGGAGGGTTTAGGGAAGGTAGTGGAAGGGCTTAGACAGAAGTAGGCAGGTAGGAAGGTTTAGTCAGAGGTAGGGCTCAGCTATGAAGTGAAGATCAGGTGTCCTGGTCAAGGCAGGCTTGACAGTCTAAACACTGAAGTGATACTGTACCTGATATTTCTGAGGAACAGAGGTCAATGTGGCTGGAGCAAAGGGACTCACATAGAAGTCACTAGAAGCATTAATGCATGATAGGAAGTAAGAGGTCAAAAGGGCTGCAGACCAATACCGGGATTTGTAGGGAGAGCCTTGAGCATCACAGGACAGGATGGATACTGACTGCAATAGAGCCCACACAGCTGGTGTGTGGAGAATGACTAGACAGGAAAAGGGTAGGAGCAAGAATCCTTTTCTGAGAGTACAGACACAATCAAGACAAGAGTTGACCAGGGTCAGGCAGGGTCAAGTTCTGGGTACACCTTGGAGGTCAACTGAAGGATTGACTGAGAAGTGACTGCAGGGTGTGGGAAACGAAGCAGAGTGCAAGATGATTCTAGAAGGACAATACAGTTTTGTTGTCAGCAGGAGTGCTGGCTAGCATGGGCTGCCAACTTGCCGGTATGAAGAGTCCTCAAGGGAATGAGCCTGGAGCCAGGGGATGATCCTGAAGCCTTGTCCATGAGGGATTATCTAGATAAGGTTAACTGAGGTGGGAAACCCACCTTAAAGCAGTGTTACCATCACCTTGGCTGAGTTCCTGGACTAAATACAAAGTAGAAGGGGAACTGAGCATCAGTACTCATCTCTGACTGGATGGATACCCATGCCCAGTTTCCTTCAGCTCCTGACATGGTAACTTCCTGGATATGGTGGATGGTATCTTCAAATGAACCTTTCTCTCTTTAAATTGCTTGTGTGGAGTCAGAGCAGTGAGAAAAGTAATTAATGCAGCAGATGTGGATAGTCAAAAATGAGTGACCAGAGACACTCTTTAAAATAAAAGCAGAGCAGACTGGATTTGATAAAATTACTTTTATGAGTATCTGTTCAGCACCTCTTGTGTCTGTAAGTATCTTTGCTTGCCTACAATGTTATCTCAGTACTAGCAAGACATAAAACCTGAGGTCCCAGGGTGGATTCTGTGGTGCTAAGGAACACTCATATTTTCTGGAAGCCCCAGTTTCCTTTGGTAGATGAAGGCAGCTAAGTTAGTGCAGTGTGGCTGTGGCTACAGGAGATAATGCATGATAGGTGCCTAGCAACACAGGTTTTATGCAAATTTCAGCATTAGCAAGTTGTTTAGGCTATCCGTGGAATGACTGGCAGCTCTCTACAGCACTTTCATGCATTTTTACCTGATTTTTGACTTAGGGAGAAATTTTTCACTGAGAGCTATGTTATGATGGGTTAGCATTTTTAAGGGGCTAAAAATAATATTTACTGTCTCAAAACTTTAACTAAAAACGTGACATTTATGATGTAAGTAAAAGCAATTAATGACAACTGTGGCAGGTCTGCCTGGTTCCCAGCATCCCTGTCTTGAACAATGCCAAAGTTGATCCTCACCTGATCACCCAGGCCTTCAGGAACCCTTTGCTGGCCAACGTGCTGATGCCCAGTACCATGGTTGCTTGAGGTTCCTTGTTTCTGTGTTTGTATGGGTTTATATATCCATGTACCACCCTTCTGATTTAATTTGATCATTACACATCTCTCTCTCTCTCCTCCTCCTCCTCTTCCTCCTTCCTTCCTCCCTTCCTTCCTTTCTTCCTTTGTTCCTTCCTTTTCTATCTATTACCCCCCCTTATCTAGGTACCATCTACCTATCTATTCCTTCAGTGATTTTAGCTGGTCAGACCCCAGCAAGCAGACAGGCGTGAGTCTTTCCCCTTTTACCATCTCAAGGTACAAGAACTGGCCACACAAGATAAACCACAGGGCACGACAAAATGGACGTTCATGAGGTCACATGAGCTTTGAGGACTCTCAGTGAACCTGAAAGTATATTTATGTCATATATATACCTTATTGGGAAAATAATGTCCAGCATAGGAAATGGTTCTAATGAACTCTGGGTAAATCAGGATCTGTACACCCAGCAGGGGTGGGAAGTCAAATTGATAAGGTCACTGAGGGAAGGCAGATTTGGAAAGCTGACAAGATCTTGCACTATGAACAGAAGGCTAATCTTCAGCATCATTCTGGGGATGGTTGCAGGGCACAGTGGCAGAGATGTAACCACATTGGTGGTGCTTGTTGGGTTTGTTTTGCCGGACCACTTAACCAGTCCCTCAGGGGAGCTGCACGTTGCAGTAGTGTTGTTGCTCAGTCCTAGGGCATCATTGGCCATCCACTCATTATTTTTACTTGCTTGGGTGTCTGGATTTTTGTTTGCTTGTTCTTTGTTTTCTTCTTTTTACTCATGCTGTACATGAAAAATTAGAAGCACCACATTGATGAGCCGGCTCCCCTTCATTTCCTCTGTGAAGCAGATACATTATTCTTTGATTGCTCTTAATGTTATGTGAGGAGAATTAAGACACAGGTCAGTAGGATCCGTGAAAAGGAAATGCAGACCTGCTGCCCGAGGAGACTCATTGTCTCTCCACAGGATGGGCAGGGCTCCTCTGGGGAAGTGAAATGGCAAAGCTGGTGTCCTGACAGCAAGACTTCTTGACCTTTGAAAATCCGTACTTCCCGCTGTGCTGTTCTTTCTATTTTCTGCCAGCCAAGATGTTGAATTTTGCCTCCTAAAATTCACAGCACAGCAAACAAAAATATACGGGATCTCCATCTCATCCCCAAGTCATTCGTTGGATTGAAAAGCAACATTTAGATTGTAGACTGTAATCTTCATGTTGCTCTCAGGGTTTGGAGCTTTTAAATCTTTGAGGGATATCATTTGCAAGATGCAAACTGGGATGGTGGGTGGGCTGGGCAGATCTGGGGTGGGCACGAAGTACAGCGCTCAGCACTCTAGGGTCTGTGGAGAAGGAGAGAAAGTAGAGCCATGGGGAAACAGCTTAGAGATCTGGCTGCAGTAGGTGATTTAGGCATCAAGGTTTGAATACCAAGAACAATGCTTAATGGTTACTGCAGGAATCTTTGAATATATTGCTTTAGTGCATATCTTATGAGTGCCATGGTCGATGAGTGAATGTATTCCTGTAGAAACAGATCCAGTGAATGCAGGTGCTGTAGTGATGTGGCCAGAACAAAGGAGAAAGGATGTTGATAAGAGTCCTGTGTGATGAATTAGTCTGATGTAGCGGGTGTATGGAGTAAGTGATGTGCCATCTCACAGAGGAAGAGGCACGAGCCTGTTTCTATCTCTCAGGGCTCATAGTGTTGATCCCGAATGAGATTTTATAGATGGAGACAGAAGGTAAAAGTCAGTGTTATGAGCAGTGAAGACCTGTCAATATAAGACCACTGACTCAGTCAGGTCTTAACACTGAATAAAAAGGAGGTGGCTGGAGGTTGGGTGGGGAGGGGAGCAGTGGCTACCTGCATCTATCTCTCTCTGCATCCTGGTGTGGACACAATGCTCCACTGTCTTTCTCTGCCATGATGACTGTGTCCTTTCAAACCATGAGCCAAAAATAATTCTTCCTCTCTTAAGTCCCTTTGCACATTTGGTCACAACAAAAGAGAAATAGCCAATACATGGAGAAGTGGTGTGGGATGGGATGCTGGATCCTTGGAAAAGTTCCTACTTTTGGCATATTTTTGAAACACACACACACACACACACACACACACACACAGAGAGAGAGAGAGAGAGAGAGAGAGAGAGAGAGAAGAGGTGCAGGGGGAGATTATGCATGTACACAAACTACATAGAAATGTACACATTCAGAGAAACTGAACACTTACAAAAACATTCAGACCCCCATTCCTATGCCTCACTCATACTAGTAGCTGATGAAAAGCAGGCCTGGGCACCTGACTGAGAATGTGGGCGGGGTTGTGGGAGGAGAAACCATGACAGGTTGTGTAGGAGGCAAGTTGAATCACATTTACTCTGTTTATCATCTCTCAGGTTCTCTTCAGGAAAATAAAGTTAAAGATAGGACAGGAAGGCCAGGGAGAAAGGAGAGGTGGTTTCACTTTATAAAGAAAAAAATGAAGAAGGCTGGATTAAACACCCCCTCAGTCACACAACCCATGTCCAGCAGAAGAGAACTCACATGGCTGGCTCACAGTGGCAGTGTGAAAAGCAATAGAAAGTACCTAATGAAGGAGCCTTCTGGTTTCTTTCAGTAGTGGGAGACCTCTGTCTGGGCTACCAGGAGTCCATAGCCAAATAGCACCTGGAGAAAGCTAGCTTCCCAGGAGTGCAGAAAAGCCCTTGAGTGGGGGTAAGACAAGCAGTGTTCAGCAGGACTTGCCCAGAATCCTTGGGACAGAGGGTCTGAGGAACAGCCATGGGAAGGAACCTTCCAGTTTCCATCTGTGGCAGGAGACCTCTGCCTGGGCCACCAGGAGTCCATAGCCAAATAAAGCCCAGAGAAAGCTAGACTCCCAGGAATGTAGGCAAGCCTGTCAGCTCAGAGGGACCCACCTGGAATCCCCAGGACACAGGGACTGAGGAGTCGTTCTCTGGTTTCTTTTGGTGGATGAGAACAGATCCTGTGACACAGGGCTCCATATTCAAATAGTGCCAGAAGACAGCTGGTATCCCAGGAGTGCCTACACACCTTCCAGCACAGGCAAGATCACCACTTCTGTTCAAATTCACTGGATCAAGAGGGACCCTTGAAGAGTCATCAGGACATAGGAATCAAGGGACAAGATACTTCTGGTTTCTGTCTATACCCCAGAGCTGACACTGTACCACAGCTCTCCAAACACAAATTTCTCTCAGAGAGAGCTGGCCTTCAAGGAGTATTGACACCAAGGCTTGCAAGAGTGACAAGCAACAGTCAGAAAGAGTAAGACCAGATAACACCAGAGATAACCAGATGGCTAAAGGCAAGGGCAAGAACATAAGAAACAGAAACCAAGGTTACTTGGCATCATCAGACCCCAGCTTTCCCACCACAGCAAGCCCTGGAAACCCCAACACACCAGAAAATCAAGACTCAGATTTAAAATCACATCCCATGATGATGATAGAAGATTTTAAGAAGGAAATAAATAACTCCCTTAAAGAAATACAAGAGAACACAGGTAAACACCTAGAAGCTCTTAAAGAGGAAACACAAAAATCCCTTAAAGAATTACAGGAAAACACAATCAAACAGACAAAGGAAATGAACAAAACCATCCAGGAACTAAGAATAGAAATAGAAACAATAAAGAAATCACAAAGGGAGACAACACTGGAGTTAGAAAACCTAGGAAAGAGATTAGGAGTCATAGATGCAAGCATCACCAACAGAACACAAGAGATGGAAGAAAGAATCTCAGGTGAGGAAGATACCATAGAAAACATGGACACAACAGTCAAAGAAAACACAAAGTGCAAAAATCTCCTAACCCCAAACATCCAGGATATCCAGGATACAACGAGAAGACAGAACCTGAGGATAATAGGTATAGAAGAGAGTGAAGATTTTCAACTTAAAGGACCAGTAAATATCTTCAACAAAATTATAGAAGAAAACTTCCCTAACCTAAAGAAAGAGATGAACATAAATATACATGAAGCATACAGAACTCCAAATAGATTGGACCAGAAAAGAAATTCCTCCTGTCAAATTATAGTCAAAACACCAAATACACAAAATAAGGAAAAGAATATTAAAAGCAGTAAGGGAAAAAAGCAAGTAACATATAAAGGCAGACCTATTAGAATTACACCAGACTTCTCACCAGAGACTATGAAAGCTAGAAGATCCTGGGCAGATCTCATACAGACCCTAAGAGAACACAAATGCCAGCCCAAGCTGCTATACTCAGCAAAACTCTCAATAATCATAGATGGTGAAACCAAAATATTCCATGACAAAACCAAATTTACACAATATGCTTCCACAAAGCCAGCCCTACAAAGGATAATAGATGGAAAATGCCAACTCAAGGAGGGAAACTACACCCTAGATAAAGCAAGAAGGTAATCTTTCAACAAACTCAAAGAAGATAGCAACGCAAACATAAAAATAACATCGAAAATAACAGGAAGCAACAATCACTATTCCTTAATATCTCTTAACATCAATGGACTCAATACCCTAATAAAAAGACATAGACTGACAGAATGGATCCATAAATAGGGCCCAGCATTTTGCTGCATCCAGGAAAAGCACCTCCCTGTTAAAGACAAACACTACCTTAGAGTAAAGGGCTGGAAAACAATTTTCCAGGCAAATGGTCCCAAGAAACAGGCTGGGGTAGTCATTCTAATATCGGAGAAAATCAACTTTCACCCACATTCATAAAAGAAACTTTACTAAAGCTCAAAGCACACATTACACCTCACACAATAATAGTGGGAGACTTCAACACCCTACTATCGTCAATGGACAGATCTTGGAAACACAAACTAAACAGAGACACATTCAATCTAATAGATGTTATGAATCAAATGGATTTAACAGTTATCTGTAGAACATTTCATCCTAAATCAAAAGAATGTAAATTCTTCTCAGTACCTCATGGTACCTTCTCCAAAATTGATCATATAATTGGTCACAAAACAAACCTCAACAGATATAAGAAGATTGAAATAATCCCATGCCTCCTATCAGATCACTACGGATTAAGGTTGGTCTTCAATGGCAACAACAACAACAGAAAGCACACATACACATGGAAGCTGAACAATGCTCTGCTCAATGATAACTTGGTCAAGGAAGAAATAAAGAAGGAAATTAAAGACTTCCTAGAATTTAATGAAAATGAAAGTACAAGTTACCCAAACCTATGGGACACAATGAAAGCAGTGTTAAGAGGAAAACTCATAGCTCTGAATGCCTCCAAAAAGAAACTGGAGAGAGCATATACTAACAGACTAACAGCACACCTGGAAGTTCTAGAACAAGAAGAAGCTAATACACCCAAGAGGAGTAGAAGGCAGGAAATAATCATATTAAGGGCTGAAATCAACCAAGTGGAAACTAAAAGAACTATACAAAGAATCAACAACAGCAGGAGCTGGTTCTTTGAGAAAATCAACAAGATAGATAAACCCTTAGCCAGACTAACCAGAGGGCACAGAGACAGTGTCCAAATTAACAAAATTAGAAATGAAAAGGGAGATATAACAACAGGTTCTGAGGAAATTCAAAAAATCATCATATCCTACTACAAAAGCCTATATGCAACAAAACTGGAAAATCTGGAGGAAATGGACAAGTTTCTAGACAGATACCAATTACCAAACTTAAATCAGGATCAGATAAACCATATAAACAGTCCCACAACCCCTAAAGAAATAGAAGCAGTCATTAACAGTCTCCCAAACAAAAAAAGCCCAGGACCAGATGGGTCCAGTGAGGAATTCTATCAGACCTTCAAAGAAGACCTAATACCAATACTTTTAAATCTATTCCACAAAATAGAAACAGAAAGAGCACTACCCAATTCATTCTATGAGGCCACAATTACACTGATACCAAAACCTCACAAAGACCCAACAAAGAAAGAAAACTTCAGACCAATTTCCCTTATGAATATCGATGCAAAAATACTCAATACAAGTCTTGCAAACCGAATCCAAGAACACATCAAAACGATCATTCACTATTTGATCAAATAGGCTTCATTCCAGGGATGCAGGGATGGTTCAATACTGGAAATCCATCAATGTAATCCACTACATAAACAAACTCAAAGAAAAAAACCACATGGTCATTTTGTTAGATGCTGAAAAAGCATTTGACAAAGTTCAACATCCCTTCATGATAAAAGTCTTGCAAAGATCAGGAATTCAAGGAGCATACCTAAACACAGTAAAAGCAATAAACAGTAAACCAGTGGCCAACATCAAACTAAATGGAGAGAAACTCGAAGCAATCCCACTAAAATCAGGGAGTAAGCAAGGCTGCCTCTCTCTCCCTATCTATTCAATATAGTACTTGAAGTTCTAGCTAAAGCAATCAGACAACAAAAGGAGGTCAAAGGGATACAAATTGGAAAGGAAGAAATCAAAATATCACTATTTGCAGATGATATGATGGTATACTTAAGTGACCCGAAAAACTCCACCATAGATCTGCTACAGCTGATAAACAACTTCAGCAAAGTGGCTGGATACAAAATTAGCTCAAGCAAATCAGTAGCTTTCCTATACTCGAAGGATAAACAGGCTGAGAAAGAAATTAGGGAAATGACACCCTTCACAATTGTCACAAACAATATAAAATATCTTAGTGTGACTCTAATCAAACAAGTGAAAGATCTGTATGACAAGAGCCTCAAGTCTCTGAAGAAAGAAATCGAAGAAGACCTCAGAAGATGGAAAGATCTCCCATGCTCATGGATTGGCAAGATTAATATAGTTAAAATGGCCATCCTACTGAAAGCAATCTACAGATTCAATGCAATCCCCATCAAAATCCCAACTCAATTCTTCATAGACTTAGAAAGAGCAATTCTCAAATTCATATGGAATAACAAAAAACCCAGGATAGCAAAAACTATTCTCAACAATAAAAGGACTTCTGGGAGAATCAGCCTGCCTGACTTCAAGCTATATTACAGAGCAGTAGTGATACAAACTGCATGGTATTGGTACATTGACAGGCAGGTAGATCAACGGAATAGAATTGAAGACCTAGAAGTGAACCCACACACTTACTGTCACTTTATCTTTGACAAAAGAGCTAAAACCATCCAGTGCAAAAAAGACAGCATTTTCAACAAATGGTCCTGGTTCAACTTGTGGTCTACATGCAGAAGAATGCAAATTGATCCATTCCTATCTCCCTGTACAAAGCTCAAGTCCAAGTGGGTCAAGGACCTCCACATAAAACCAGATACAATGAATCTAATAGAAGAGAAAGTAGGGAATAGTCTGAAACACATGGGCACAGGGCAAAAGTTCCTGGACAGAACACCAACGGCTTATGCTCTAAGATCAAGAATCCACAAACAAGACCTCTTGAAATTACAAAGGTTCTGTCAGACAAACGACACTGTAAATAGGACAAAACAGCAACCTACAGATTGGGAAAAGATCTTTACCAATCCTATGTCTGGTAGAAGGCTAATATCCAATATATACAAAGAACTCAAGAAGTTAGACTCCAGAGATCCAAATAACCCTATCAAATAATGGGGAACAGAGCTAAATAGAGAATTCTCAACTGATGAAACTCGTAGGGCTGAGAAGCACCTAAAGAAATGTTCAGCATCCTTAGTCATCAGGGGAATGCAAATCAAAACAACCCTGAGATTCCACCTCACACCAGTCAGAATGGCTAAGATCAAAAACTCAGGTGATAGCAGATGTTGGTGAAGATGTGGAGAAAGAGGAACACTCCTCCATCGCTGGTGGGAATGCAAGATGATACAACAACCACTCTGGAAATCAGTTTGGCGGACCCTCAGAAAACTGGACATAATACTCCCTGAGGACCCAGCTATTCCACTCCTGGGCATATACCCAGAAGATGCTCCAACATGTAATAAAGACACATGCCCCACTATGTTCATAGCAGCCATATTTATGATAGCCAGAAATTGGAAACAACCCAGATGTCCCTCCACAGAGGGATGGATACAGAAAATGTGGTGCATTTACACAATGGAATACTACTCAGCTATTAAAAACAATGACTTCATGAAATTCCCAGGCAAATGGATGGAACTTGAAAATATTATCCTGAGCTAGTTTACGCAGTCACAAAAGAATGAACATGGTATGTACTCACTGATTAGTGGATATTAGCCCAAAAGTTCGGAATACCCAAGAGTCACTTCACAGCAACCTTTGGGCTGAGCATGAGGACTCAGATGGGGGAATTGGAGAAGGGACTGAAGGAGCTGAGGGAGTTTGCAGCCCCATGGAGGATGCAACAGTGGCAACTGGCCTGACCCCTCAATGCTGTCAGAGACTGGATCACCAACCAAAGAATACACATGGAGGGACTCATGATGCTGGCCACATATGAGGCAGAGAGGGCCTTGTTGGCCATCAGTGGGAGGAGAGGCCCTTGGGCCTGAGGGGGTTACATGCCCCAGTATAGGAGAATGTCAAGGAGGGAAGAAGAGAGTGGGTGGGGGAATACCCTCATAGAGGCAGGGGGAAAGGGGAGGGGATAAGGGAATGCAAAGGGGAGACCTGGAAAGATGGAAGCATTTGAAATGTAAATAAAGTATCAAAAAATTTTACAATTTCTACAACATGTAAGATCAGTCAAAATTATAAAGTTAGGATTTGAATTTTTATGAGACTGAGAAATCATCATATTGTCTTCATTGTTATTAAATTACAAGTTTTATATTATCTTTACAGGGATTTATACATAGTAGGCCCTCATTAAATACATTTGTTTGTATTATAATTATTTTATTATAATAAACATTTTCAATTAAAAAAACAAACAAACAACAAAAATACCAACCAAACAAACAAACAACAAAAAAAATTCCAAACAAACAAAAAAGAAAGTACCTAATGGCTGCTTCACGAAAGCAGCAATGTCCTTAGAAAGGACTGTGGGTTCTGGGTGTCACTGTCCACCATATTCTCATCTTACAAGAGGACACACACGACTACTATTACCTGATTAGTACAGTAGAGTTTGTGAACACCAGGGAGCAGTTTAGTGTGTTAACACTGATTCAGCCAGTCAATTCCCCACTCCATATCCACTCCGCATGTGAATGGGGACAGTATAGACACACAGTTGCTCTTTTTCTTGCTGTTCTTTATTTAGGATTGCTCTTGTTGATCTGCTTTTTCTGAGGTCACACAGGTGCTACAGCTTGCCTGTGTTGGTATATTTATCCACCCAAGCAAATGACAATTCAAATGTTTCTTCTACCTCTGTCTTCTCCTGTCATGAACACATGGTCTGGGGCAAGGGGAGGTTTTCCCTGTCTTTGGTAATGTTTAGTGTTGGGAGCCGCCTGAGCACCCACATTCGCCATTACAAGATGGCGCCTACATCCGGCCGAGGACAAGTTGTAAACAGGCTAGTGCGCATGCACCTGGTAATTTTCCACCTCAGAGTCTCAGCCTCTCTCGTGGCGTCATCTGGCCTGATGTGCGGGGAGCCAATGGGGAAGCTCCATGTCCCAGGTAAACGCTGTGACCCATATAAAGGGCGGGTGTTCTATTGTTCGGGGTCTCCACTCGTGGCAAGCTTATGCTCTCCCTCTCAAGATGCATTAAAGCTTTACTGCAGAAGGATCCTATGTGTGCCGCGTCATTCTTGCTGGCGAGATCGTAGCGCGGGACAGTTTAGTATCAATACATGTACAGGTCACACTGACTTAGGCAGACGTAAGAGTTCCCAGAATTTGAACTGAGAATTGCAGCTACACTGGTGTCAGAGGATTTGTGCTGGGTATTAATACTCAAGGTAGACTCATCCTGATCCTTATACTTTTCTGTTGATGGTGTTTTAAAGACAGAGTTTCATGAATCCCTGGCTGGTTTGAACTGCACTGTGGCTGAAGATGGTCTTGAACTCTGATCCTCCAACTTCTACCTCATAAGTGCTGGAATTACAGGTCTGTACCACTGTGCCTGGTTTATATAGTGCTGGAGATCAAAAATGGGGTTCTGTGCATGCAAGGCAGGAGCTCCACCAGCTGAACTACATCGCCAGTCCCCAGTCCCATTCTTTGACTCAAGAAATATTATTTTGTAATGGGTTAAAGATAACTGCTTCGTTGGTAACAAACCAGTTTATAATTAAGTACGCAACTGTGACCCTTGAGTTTGTTTGTGCAAAGATGGAAATATGCAAAGTCATGTGTTTCTGACAAATAGGATGTAGACTTTGTGTTTGTTTGGCAAAATGATAAATTGGTGGTGATGGAAAGAACAGGAGGTTCATAAATCATGGGAGTCCTGCTTCATCACTGTAGCTTACCTTGGTCACTCAATTTTCTTGAGCTTTGATGTCATTTCCTATAAAGTAATGTTACCACAGCTTGCAGTTCACTGTGCTTTCCCACTTGAGAGTGAGTTCGATATATTCATTGTCATCCTCCCTGAAAATGGCCATCACCATGTGACTGCCACATTCCTTACGAGCGTTCCCTCTTGTTTAGACAGTGAAACAAGCATTGAAGGGATTTTTCAAGCCACATTCCTTGGAGGTGTAGAAGTATATAATGTGACCCACGATCTTGGACTTCCAACTTGAGTAACTGACCCACCACTCTGAAGTGATGTGTCTGGCTTCCATTTCTTACAGGAAGTTGTTGAGGATTAAAAGACATGACTCCTCCTACACAATGCCACTGCCATTTGAAAAGATCTGTCAGCTTCTGCATCCAGTCTTTGCTGCTCTCCTTAATTCAATAGTCTTTATTATATTTCACCCCTCAAACACTTCCCTACCCCTTGACTTCATTTTCTCTTTATTGTCCTTGTCTGACTAACCAACCCTGAATGAAAATTGTTCTCTTTTCTGATTCTATGGTACTAGTCATAGTAGGGAAAGGAGCCCCTTAGCTTAGCCCCTTAGGTGGCTTTAAAGAATGACTGTAAATTTCAACACCATCCGAAGGTCACTAGTGGCTCCAATGTCATTTCGTTTGGAACATTCAGTTTAATTCTTCACCTCTGGTCAAGAATTTCAGAGCTCCCTGGTGGATGACCTTGATTTCTATCACATCTGCACGGTCCACTAACCTCTGCTTTTACCTCTCTTGTGTTTCCTGGTGAAGTGGGCATCACTGCTTCTGCAAAAGCTTCCCTTGGCCTCACTCAAGATTTGGTTCTTTCTTATCTTTTCACTCATTTGTGTCTACATTTTTGAGAGGGGATCTGGCTATGTAGCCTATAGGTTAGGTTGGTTTTGAGCCCACGATCTTCCTGCTGTGGCATCTCTGGTGTGGAGATCACAGGTGTTCAACATAACACCTGGCTCTCTCCCATCTCTTAAAGGTGGGTCTCTTTCAGGTACCCACCACTTTTTTATGACCAACCTTGCTGTTTGTGGTGGTTTGAATAAGAATCCAGCCCTTACCCCCTGCCCACACGCAGGTTTATAGATTTGAATACTTGGTCACTAAGAAGTAGCACTATTTGGAAGGATTAAGAGGTGTGGCCTTGTTGGAAGAAATGTGTCACTGGGGATGGGTTTTGAGGTTTCAAGAATCTCACTCCAAGTCCTGAGTTTCTCTCTTCATTCTGCCTGTGGATCAGATTAGAATTCTCAGCCTCATCTCCAGTACCATGCCTTCCTGTGTGCTGCCATGCTCTCTGATGAAATGATGAAAACTGACTAAACCTCTGACACTATAAGCCAGCCCCAACTAAAGGTTTTCTTTTGTAAGAGTTGTGGTGGTCATGGTGTCTCTTCACAGCAACAGACCACTGACTAAGACAGAAGCTGGTACCAGAAGAGGAATACTGCAGGACTTTGGACTTTGGGCTAGGAGAACAGTTCAATGCTTTAAGCAGGGGTTAATGGGACATACTCATAGGAAAATAAAAGATGAGAGCCATGGGGGCTCAGCTCAAAAGGTTTCAGAGGAGAATATTAGCAAGCAGTCTAAAGATCATTCTTGTGATCTTTGTGCAAAGAATGTGGCTGCTTCCTGTCCTTGTTCTAAACTTTTGCAAGAGGCTAAATTTGTATACAACTATATTTCTCCCATGTGAAGATTTGTCTTTTGTTTCATAGAATTAGAATTAGAACTAATGGAGTAGACTGTAGGTAGAACGCAGGGAATATTGACTCAGATAAATAAGATCTGTTAAGAAAGATTAATGGGGAAATGGCATTACCTATGATTAATGTGATTTCAATCCTCTCATGTTTACAGAAACAACATTGTATTTCTGCTGCTCATTCCTGAGCAGAATATGCAATAGAACTATGGTTCATCGCAGAAGGGAGGGATAGGAGCCAGAGCGGAGTTCACCACCCATGTTTCTAGATTCTTTTGCTGTACTTAGAGATTTTCTTTAAAATGAGTTACAATTCATTCCTGTTGAGAATTAATGCACACCCAGAGAAACTGCCCCAAATCTCTACCTAAGAATGTTATAGATTCACATTGAGGGCCTGACATTTTCCCTTTGTACTGTACCCAAGGGATTAAAACAACAAACAAACATCTGATTTCTTAATGTGAAGCCCCTTCAAGCAGAACCTAAGAGGTGCACATCCTTATTAGTAAGTTAAGTTTCTATGTGCTCTTAATGTGTGCATGTACATATAATTATTTGCATATATGTAGCGGTCAGAGGTCAATCTCAAGTGTCTTCCTAATTAGCTCTCCACCTAATTTTTTGAGACAAAAATTATCACCAATTAAAACTAAGGGTTTGCCAGTTTGTCTCTACTAGCTGGCCAAGCAGCTACCAGAATCCTTTTGTCTTCCCTTCTAGAACCAAAATTGCAAGTATGCAAATATATTTGGCTTTTATATATATATATATATATATGCTGGGAATCAAAATCAGGTCCTTAGGCTTGAGTGGAAGACTCTTCACTGACTGAGCCACTTCTCCAGCTCCTCTTAGGTGCTATTTTGATTGGGAAACATTATACATAGTGATAAAGTAAACTTTATATTTTCTGAAATCTCTCTTTGAAAGGCTAAAATGTGTGTATCATTTCTACATGCTATTTATCTAGGATGAAATGATTGATTTGTGAAATTTTTAGAATCTATTTAGTTATTTAATTCTGTTATTTGGGTCAGTTTTCAAAGTCGGACCTCACCATAGCTATCATTATGTAACTTCTGTATGCTCCTCACCCCCACCCGGGGCTGTTATTTTTCCTTTTTCTTAAACTAATTTAAGAAAAAACTGAAAAGTTGGCAATACTAAAAGGTACAAAGAAATTAAGCAAAAGAAAAAAAAATTACTCCTAAAAACCAATTACATTTTTGTGTGTGTGATTTATTTTGCAATACTTTTTTTTTGTCTTTTAATGGGTGATTTCACTGTTTAACATGGCCCTCAAATACAGTACTGAAATTCTTCTCATCCTGTAATTCTAGCTGAGGCAGGTGCATCATAAAATAGAGACTACTTCGGACTACATAGCACAACACTGTCTCCAATCTCTCTCTCTCTCTCTCTCTCTCTCTCTCTCTCTCTCTCTCACACACACACACGCACGCACACACATACACACACACAGAGGAGGGTATAGTTGTAATACACCACACAGAGTAAAGACAGGGGTTGCCTGTCTGGCTGTTTTTCATTGCTACAAATACGCAAAGCTTCATAATGTATAGAGAAAGAGGTTTACTTGGATCACAGTTTGGAAAACTTAAGCACATGGTTCTGAGGTCTGTTCAGTTCTGGCGAGCTCTCCTCTTGCTGGACGATTGTTGGTGGCAATAAATGTAGAGAGGGTAATCACAGTGAGACAGGATGCCAAAGAGAACAGGGACGTGACTACAGCCCCTCTCACTGGAACTAGATTAGTCCTTTCTAAGGTCAGCACCCCCAATGACTAATTCCCTTGCACTGCATTCTGGCTCCTGAAGGTTCTACCAGCCCCCAGCATCCTCAGACAGAGGACCAAGTCTCCAACACATACACTCTCGAGCCATGTCCAGCCCACAGAAGCTAGAAAAGCTTCTTTAGACAAAGGTCACAGTGACCTTGGCTGCAAACTCCATGTTGGTGTTATAGTTTGAATCTGAGCAGTCCTCCACAGACTGAGGTTTTGGAAACATTGTTTCAGGTTGTGTTGCTGTGTTTGAGGAGTTGGTACCTAGCTGACAGAAGCAGATACTTCCAGTTGGACTTTATAGCTCCCGGTTGTAGCCGTTCTCTGATTCCCTGTCTATGCCAACTGAATAAGCTGCCACTGCTACTTCTCACACAGTAGGCAGAGTTGCTCCGGGGCCATGCCTGCTCTGCCACAGACAGCTCAAATCGCTCTGAAATGGAGCCTTCTCTTCCTCAAGCTGCTTCTTGTGTCATTTTGTCATAGCCAGAGAAATGACTAACCGGAAGGGTCAAACATGTCTTCTGTGAACAATCTGGGGACGTGGTTGAATTTATGAGATGCCAGCCAGTTGAAAGGAGGGGAATGTGGGCACAGCGCTGCCCTGCTGTTGAGAGCTGAGCCGTTTCCAGCACATTACCCACAAGCAAGAACACGCTGGGCCGGTTTTTATGTATGATACAAGGCTTGGAGTTGGAGAGGTGGCTCAGCTGTTAAGAGTGTTTACTGCTTTTCCAAAGGACCTGGGGTAAGTGCCTAACACCTGCATCAGGTGATCCCAACCCTGTAACACCAGCTTTAGATTAGAAGCCTTCCTGTCGCCCCCCCAGGCACTGAGTTCACATTACTTAGTTACACACAGACATACTCATATACAGAGACATTTTAAAAATTAAAAAAAAAAGTTTTTTAAACTTTGGTTCTGTATTGATTGACTGTATCAAATTCTAAGCCAGAAATTTCATAATTTACTCAGTGCCAGAATCTGGTAGAATACTGTCTTGACATTGGATTTTTAAATGCTTCCGTCTTATGTTTTCAAGCCTATCTTTGGCAATAGTTTTTCCCCATTCTTCCCTTGAGGGACCTGGAATGTAAATCATTTAGGAATGAAGATAATTTTGAGGTCTGCCATTAGCTTTGATGGCAGTGCTGGGTGATATTCAGAATTAAGGGGTACTGTAGATTGTATAACCATGTCCAGGAGTTAGATTACCCAATTTCTAACCACTAAGAGCAGACAAAATAGAAGAGCAGTAACAGGAAGAGGTTCTTGCAAGAGCCTAGAGACTATGAAACAACCAGCACTCAGTCTCATTTCCGACCCCCAGGTAGTGACTTTTATGGATAAACCTCAACATACTGTAATAGCAAAATTGACATTTTGGTTTTTTCTGCTTGGTTACAAAACCTTTTTGCTCTTAAAATGATTTTATCTGTGGGCTAAGGATGTAGTTATTTGGTGAAATGCCTGCCTAGCACGAATGATCTAAGCCACAAATTAAACTGGGTCTACAGAAGTTCAAGGTCATCCTTGGCTACATAATGAATTTGAGATCAGTTTGGGCTGCAGGAGACCCAAAAACAAAAACACAAAACAACAAAACAACAACAAAAACAAAAAACAAACAAACAAAACCCAACAACAACTAACAAAAGAAAACAAAAACCCATTGGCCCAAAACGAAAAAAAGCACTCAAACTTAACTAAAAGTGCACTCCATGTTAAATTTTAAACAAAAGATACAATTTTTAGAGCGTTTCTCATCAATATGTAACAGAAAATAAAACAATGCTAAGGTATAATGAGAGCCCTCGGGTGGTCTAGCCTGATGCCCTTTCACAGTAACTACACTATCAACTCACCAGGTGTTTTATGGAGGGTTTACACAGGCCCATGCTATGTGGGTGCTGGCCCATGCTATGTGGGTGCTGAGGCTTGTTTTCAGATGGTTGTGTTGCTGACAGGGCCATTAAAGAGAAGGCACCCTGTGAGATGCTGGTCATGCCTTGATTCCCTGCTGCCGGCATGAGAATTGGGACAGGGCTCATCTACTCTTTGTAAGACTTTTATGGCCTCAAAGCGGATGCCTGAAGGTGGGATGTGTGGTGGCCATTTACACACACTGTGGGAGAGGAGTTTTAGTCACTCTGTTTAAGTCCAGCAGCCAGGAACAAGGGCCAACCGTGCTAAACAAGCTACTTTGAAGCTGCAAGCCGCCCCAGCCAGAAAGAACTGGGTACACTCCTCTCTAGCCCACTGACATTGCTACTTAGTCATATGACCTTGAAAACTCACTCCACTTTCAGCCTTGTCATATAGCCTTTGTCATGTGTAAATTCTCTTTCTCTGACTTGTATGGACTCCTGGCATAGCATCCACTCCCACTGATCTCAGAGATGCACATTTGTGACTCCCCAGCTCAACGGAACCTTTAGAATTCTGCTGGCTTTACCAATGATATTAGCAGTCAGTTATTAGATAGGCCCACTTGATCCAGGAACTATTCTAGACGAGATTGGGTGCATTCAGGGTGGTATGGCCGTAGACAAAAGCCTACAGCACCAGGTCCAGGAACTATTCTAAATACTTCAGGAGTGGTGAGAGGATGGTGTGGGACCCACTACCAAGGTCTATCACCAAGTTTTGAAATTTTTGTAGATGAATTAAAATCAGTGTGTCTGCAAGAAGTTACAGTTTCATGTGCATTGCAGCCCATTGCACAGGAGCTGGGAGGAGAATCAACCTGGCTGCCTGGTAAGATGGTGGGCCAGACACTATCCCACATGACTGGGCTGAGGGGAAGACTCAGTATAAGAAAGGAAGAAAGGAAGAGCTTCGGAAAATCACCACAGAAGAAGTGAGGTTTCTAAAAGTGCAGAGGAAAAGACCCACTGAAAAGTGGTGATTCCAGATATGACAAAGGTCTAGCCTGGTGCTGGTGGGGAAGACAAGATCTCATCCAAAAGGCAAGCTGGGCAGCTCTCATGAAAAGAGGCTGATAATCCTACCCTCAGGAGGAGCTCCTGTATTCACAAACCTCCAATGTAATTGTGCTTAGTGAGACAGAGGATTCCCCAGTGGATGCCTCAGTAATGAAGGGAATCCCAATTCACCATTCCCTATGATTGGGAGGGCAGTGGCCAGGCTCCACCTTGAGAGGGGAGTCATTGCTCAAAACCAAGCCACTCCTGGGGCCTGAGCTCATGGTGCAGCCCCAAGGTGAGACACAGCCCTGGAGACAATTGCAGAGAAGCAGAGAACTAGACTCTAACAAGCCTGAAAGAACAACAAGCTGCAAGAGGCTCTGCTCTGGCAGTGGATGTGTCACTTTGCCCTTGATGATGGGGAGCAGATCTCCTAGACTAAGAATAAGTAGCATTTGACAACCTTGACCCTGATGTCAGTGATCATCATCCTCTGGAGCCACCAGGCTGCTGCCCTCTGCCTTAGAGCTGGAGAGCTGGGAAGTTCATGACTTCCTAGGGGTGATAAACAGTTCAAATGTCCCCAAAGCTTTGAACACAGGTAGGTCATCTGCCTCCCTCCCGTACCTCAATATTGTGGTTGCTTCCCAGACTCCCAGTGCACTTGGGAGACAACCTCCAGTTAGGACTAGTCACACTCTCAGTAGGTATAAGCTCCTGAGTCTTGGGAAGGTAAGAGAATTTGCCCTACTCAGCGATGGCAAAGCTAAGTATGTCCAGCAGAGACTCTTGGCGTTAAGGAAGGGAAACTACTAATGAAGACTGGTCTAGTGGACATCAGCTCCTTGTCCAATATAGATCCAACACAGCATAAACCGTAGTGTCCTGATGAGCCTATGGTGTGGCAGTCAAAGCCTTCATGTCATTTAGGCAAGATGGGCAGAAACATGGTGGGTGAGTTCTCAGAGAGAATGATACTCCAGAGATGGTGGGACCCTTTTACAGCAGTTACTTGGCCTTTGACTCCTGGGCCATTTGTGTTTCCTTATTTGAATAGAATTTACAAGTTCAAGATCACCATCTTGTGCTGCAAATTTGGGATGAAGAGCCAGGGTCCATTAGGAATTAAAGTCTAATGGTTTGTGTAGGCATTATAAGTGACTAGGGCAGGGTCTGAGCAGTTAGGGGCTGGCTGGTAGAAGAGATACTGGCAGAAAGAAATAAAGAACTATAGAAAATCACTACGGGAGGGATGAGGATCCTAAAAGTGCGGAGAAACCAAAAGCTGCACTCCAATGTTACCAACTTATTTAAATACTGCTTTTAATATTTATTGGATATTAGCTGCTTAAGGTTGCTTACGACCTGTTGGCTGTACATTTTTTTAGATCTGGCATGGATGAATACATAGTTTAAAGGTTAAGCTATGCATTTAAAAGCAATGGGAAATTCAAGGCATAGTCAAGTTGGTTACATTGTTTTCTTAATGTCAATTTAAACTTAAATAGACCAAGCACACAGTAGGACAGCAGGTTGGTCACACAGTCTTACATGATATCAAGGCATATCATTAGCTTGGTTGTGGGTCTGGCAAAATTCAGTCTCTTGAAGCAAGAAGGATTTTCAGAAAAAGATATTAACACAGTTTTTAGTTTTTATTCTCCCTTTTAAATATTTGCCTAATTCACTACTGGAAACTATTTTTTGTCTGTTTTCTAACACTTTGTTCTCCTTCTCCAATAACTTCTCCTTTTCATTCCTTCCTCTTTTCATTTATTTAACCTCACTTCTCCTCTATTTCCCACCATCCCCTGTCCTCTCCTTTCATATGATTTATCGGCTACGTTCACATTAACTTAATAATTGTCAACATCACAGTGTGTTTTCTACTAGGGTCCCATTTTCTGGCGTATGATCACTGTGAGTTCTGGTGATCTTCAGCCCACCTTAAGTGTGCTCCTCTCTCTTGTGTGGCGGGATGATGTTGCTGCTAAACCATTTGGTTCCTTTTCTGGTACTGTGGCATGAGTCCTCCAGAGTAGGCTGCTCTCTGAGATGATCCCCAAATAAAACCAGAAGAGACGTTCAAGGCAAAGGATGTACAGGGTGCAGGGAGAGGTAGGGATGGGGGGAAAGAAACACGAGAAAAACGAAGAAAGCAAGGCAGGCTGCTTCCTCTGAAAGATCCCAAGTCTCAACTACTGAGTTCAAAGATCCTGAAATGGTTAAGATGCTAAGTGAAAATGTCAGAAACTTACTACCAAAGTGATGGCAAGACATCCAAGTACAAACACGCAGGCAGATTCAACTTAATACCAGGAAGGAAAGCCAGAGGCAGAGAAAGAGGCCAGAAAAAATGGGCTGAGGAAATCAGTAGTGTGAGCAAAATAAAAACTGTAGAGAAGAAAAACTAATCAAGAATATTGAGATTCTGAAGAAGAAAAGTCTGGTATTACAATCCAAATGACTCAAATAAAAACGCCAGCAGCAACATCACCAGTGGATTTATCAAAGCAGACGATAAAACATGGGGTGGGAGACAAGATTAAGGAAACTCAATTTTCTACGTCTACTGGAAAAGCATGAAACCAGCATGACCACGAACTCCTAGACATGATCAAGGGACTAAAACTTAGAAGCCCTGAGGTCCAAGAAGGAAATGAGATTAACATCTAAACATACAAAAAACTTATTCAATGAAATTACACCATAAAATTTCTCAAACCTAGATAAATAGATATCCAGACATCAGAGGCATTTAGAATCCCAAACAGACACAGCCAGATAAGAACTTCACCACGACGTATTGATAAAGTGAATGATCCATCAGACATGCCCACAGGACACACACGTGAACAAAAAGGGATGGCCTTTGCTTTCACTCTGGTTACAATCAAGAAGAAATAATAGAAAAATACCAGATAGTAATTCGAGGCCATTACACGTAAATAAAGGGCCTGATTCATCAAGAAGAAGGTACAGTTGTGGATGCACTGAACCCTACTGCCTTTTCTTTTTATTTGTTTGGAAATGGCAGCGTGAGGTTGGGGACATAATGACAGAAAGATTCATGATTTCCCTTTGAAATAAGCTCAAGATTCCATCAGAAAAGATGCTGATGGCAGCCAGTGACACTGTTGCATACTTGAAAGTCACTAAGAAAGTAGAGTCTGTGTTTTCTCCTCACGAAAGGAATATGAATGTTAAATAGATTCATTTAGATATTCTACAAAATATACATGAATTGATAGATCAGTTTGTAAAATTTTGAGCTAGCAACTAAAATACTATGAGTTATCCATATTGCACATTGTTCTTTTAGACAGCCTTCTCCTTGGCCTGGGGAGATGGCTCAGCCATTTAGTGGTTACTGTGCAAGCACCAGGACCGGAGATCAGATTCCTGGAAGCCATGCAAATGGCAAGTGGTTGTGGCTGCCCTCCTGTGATTTCAGCTAGGTAGGAAGGGGCAGGATGTCCCCAGATCAAGCTGGCTAGCAAGACTAGTCATATGAGCTAGCTCTGGATTTGAGTGAAAGGTCTTGTTTCAATGAATAATGTGCAAAAGCAATCAAGGATGATTCTAGACATCTATCCCTGTCCCACACACACATGTACATGCACACACATGAGGGACTGCACATATAATACCATAGAAACTGCCCTTAATAATACCCCATGGGTACCCACAAAGTCTCATCAGAGTCCTGCCAACAAGCGGACCCAAAATTCTTTCAGTAATTAACTGATTGAGTGCTATTACCACTCTACGATATAGATAAGATGAAGATAAGGCACAGAGGAGTTAAGAGACCTCCCTAAGGACACACAGGAGGTTTTCAGAGATGTACTCCGCCCCAGGCACAGGCTCCACAATAGGCAGTCTCATGACTGTAGTTACTTCCCATCGTAGGTGAGGTCCAGAGATGGTTTTTAGAGAACTGCTGGAGTGTTTCTAAAAATGTGAAGAACTTTTTAAGTTTAAGTGGTTGCTTCAGTTGTTATAGACATGGTCATTGCTGAGACTGTACTGGATCCCATGTAATTCTCATGGGGGGAAGGCCACGTCAGCACCATCCCCGTCGATGATGACGATTAGTAACAGAACAGACATCTGAGCGAAGTCAAATAGTGTAAAGTATTCTGGGGTAGAAATCTAGAAGGAAAGAAGTCTTCCTTTCCTCACCTCACCTCAGGAGTCCTGGAAAATACAGAGGCCCATTCCATGTGACTTCTGACCCCTCAGACTAAGTCTTCACTGACTCTACTCTCACATAAAGCTGTCCTAGTACATGAGATAGACAACATAAATGGTATCTCAAGCTCCCCTCCTCCTGATGTTTGTGGCTTTGGTACTCCTCAGAGAGCCCTTTCCCCAGCTACCCTGCTCCTAGTGTCAACCATTCAGAAGATCTCACTGTAATGGGCTCCCCACCCCTGCTCCTTTCCCTTACCTTCAGCATCTCAGACGGCCCTGTTGCTACAGACTCCTAGCTGGCATCTTAACCTACAAACTATTTCTTTCGGTCTTCCAATCTTAACTGTACATCTGATAAAAACATTTGCACTTAATGGCCGTTAATGTTTCCCAGTTGCCTTCAAGATGGATGGTAAGCTCTTTCTACCACTTGGCTGCATCTGGCTGTTTGGACATCACCATCCATCACACTTCCTAATTGACCTCATGCTGTAGCTATGCCATACTGTTCATGAGGTGGTCATGTGTGCCTATGTTCCTGGGACATGCGCCAACAATTTATTTTGCTACCAATGTTTCATATCAACTGTCTGTTTTGGGGAGCTTGTGATGCAGCTTATTTGCGAGAGTACTTGCCTTGCCTGTATGAGGTGCTCGGTATGGTATAAAGTGGGCGGGATGGTGCATATCTGCTGTAATCCCACCATGAGGCAAGTGGAAGCAGAAGGATCAGGAGTTTAAGGTTATCCTTGGCTATACAGCGAGATTGAGATCAGCCTGGGGTACATGAGACAATATCTCAAAAAAGAAAAACATCCCCTTTCCATCTGGTAAGGCTGTTTAGGGCGCAGCCCATAAGCAGCTTCCTGATTGTGCTGAGCTGGGATTCCCTGCCAGTCCTAACACTGCACTGTCTTCTCTGCAGACACCAGCTCTTATCCTCCTTCCATAATAGGTCAGAGGCTCTTGAATTTTTCGTGCTGGACCTGCCTTCACAGCTGCACAGCATCTGATACAGCTGTTCCACATCTCAGCTTTTTTAAATGTGTGAGTCTCGTCTACATTTAGACTGGAACTTTTTGGTGGATGGTGATCATTTACAACATGAATTGGTCTCCATATTTGTTGACTTTAACTGCACTTCCTACAGCTAACAAGATTGGGCTGATCTCTAAAAGAAGGTACCATGTCTAATTCCTTCTTCCCATGGTTCCCGGGAGGATGTCAAGGAGGATTTGAAATCTATGTAGTGCTGGATTTGTGGCAGAAACTCATTAAATTGCCACTGATAGATTGTATTGTGGTTGAACTTGGCACAGCATTTTCTGTGACTGAGACTTGGTGTGAGCCACCAGATCCTGGGGATGGTCACTGAATCTGGAATGTTCCATGGAAGCTTATGTTTCGAGATTTGGCCCATGGTTTGTAGAGTCTTTGGGAGGTTGGCCTGATTTGGTGACTTGAGACCTATGAAATTATTCCTGCTCCTGGTTCTTGGATGGGTCTCTCTGCTTCCTGATCATCTACCACTTGAACAGAGGTCCCTAAGCCTTTCCTTGGGTGGAAATCCTCTGACGTCATGAGCCAAGAGAAACCTCGTTCCCTCTGAGTTGTTTCTGTTGTCACTGCTGTAACGATGTGTTATAGCAGTGTAAAGGAGCACGGTAATCCCTCCCACAGGAAAACACACAGATGGCTTAATTCTAGAACACTCTGCAGAAGAACATCACGCTTCCTTTCCTCCTCCACTGCACCTTTCTGTACATTTACCATGGCCAGCTGTTCTAAAGAAGAGAAACTACTTCATAGTGCTTTGTGAATGTTTTTAATCTCAGAACATTTAAAAATACACTATGCCCAAAGTAAGGTAGGCAAGCAACACATCTGCTGACTTATTGAGTGTGAAATAAGTGATTGACCTCTGTGCTCTTGGTAGGCAAGACAGACAGACAGACAGTAAGGCAAATAAACAGAAAACCCAAATCCAACAAACTATTATTTGAGTTGCCTGATTCAAAACTCTTGGGTAGCCTATCTGGGGGTGTTTTTCTTTCCTTGGGTAGAAGAATTCATTTCCTCCTCAGATACATAGATCCACGGAAAGGAACGGCCTATGGTAGATGCAGGATGAAAGGAACACGATCAGAACAGGAAACAGGAAATTAATTTGCCCACTAGAGTTGTTAAGGACATTACACTGGGGACATAGTTTCAATCTCTTTCAGGATTTTTAGGGTGAGAAGCCCCCCTTGCATTACCTAATGAGGTTCTGCCTGCTGGGAGACCCATAAACCTCTTCCATCTGCAGAGCATTGTGGAATCAGGTTCTGATGACAAGCCTAGCTCTAGGGTTAGGTCTGTGTGGGTGGGTATGAAAATCTATCTGGTTGTTTATGGGCTGTGTGTGTTAACTGATGAGTCTTCACACAGATACTTTTAACCCATGTCAGACTGGACGAGGCCAAGGAGAGCTGAAGTCAGCTAAGTCAGCCGAAGCTCAGACGCCCATTCATGTAGCAGAATACGATGCGGTGGGAATTCCTCTTGCCAGCCAAATGGCTGAGTAGCTGTGCTAATGCCCTCATCAGGGAAGAATTGCTTCTGCCAAGTTGCTGACAGGGTAGGTTTATGCACATGAATTCTGTAGCCTGAGATTATAACATCATTTTACCTTAAGATTTGTTTTGGAAAAAAACGATGTCTAAGCTGTACTTCCTTTCTTCAGACCCTTGATGTTAATTCCTCGTGTTCCCTTCTCCCAAAATTGTTAGCTAGCAAGACAGTGGCAAAGGTGTGGGTGTGTTATTTACATCCCAACTCAACTTCTTACCCAAGTGATTTCTTTAGTAATGAGAAGAGTTGCCACATCTGACTCCAAAATTTGAGAGTATTTCTCAAGTCCTACTCTGATTGTCACGGGAAAGAGTCCTGCCTGTCTATAAATCCTCCCTTTTTCCCTCCCCCCTTTCTGTAGGGGGTGTTCAGGTCACCTAGGCTGACTGTGAACTTCTGATCCTCCTGCCTCCACCTCCAAAACACTGGGGTTACAAGTGTACACCACTGCACACTGCTTTATGTGGCCTTGGGGACGAAACCAGGGCTTTGGGCATGCTAGGACTATGTCCCACAAGCTGAGCCACCTGCAGAGCTCCATGCTCAGCCCTGTCTGCCAGCTTACATAGTTACTCTAGGTGAAGTACCCAAAGTAAAAGAAGAAGAGACTGTTAAAGTGTTAACTCAGTCCCTTTCCCCCAGAGGTAAGAAACAGGCCTGACAAATCTGTCCAGATTCATCAACATTCCGATCCGCTCCTCCCAGCTGTCATAATTTCACCCCAATTTACTCTGGAGAAGCTCCTAATTAATCCTCTGCACTAAGGACTCTGCAATGCCAAGTTAGTCAGTTATCTAAGCTTATTGCTTTAAGCATCTCCTAGATCCAAATTGTGGAAATTCTTGCTAGTGCCAGCATCCAGCTCTTCAAAGTCTTTGGCTTCTCCTCCTTCCACAGGACTTTTCTGAAGAGCTGGGAGTGAGTGTGCATGGCACAGGATGAGAAGGTTGGGCAGAACAAGACCCAGCTGACATTTTTCTCTTAACTGGTAGATAGGTGTCCAGAAACATTCTCGCTCACCTTATGGAACAGGTGAGGAGGGTCAGAAGAAGTGAGCTTCCGAGAGAGTTGGGCTGACATTTCTGCTGTGAACCTGCTCCGAAGGCAAAAGGGCCTTACACCTCTGTGCCAGGTACTGCAGTTTGACACCCCACATGTTATGAATACCAACTC
>JADRCH010000012.1:4279533-4342633 GCA_019843965.1 Rhynchomys soricoides
TTTTTTTTTTTTTTTTGAAAAGGAGGAAGACAAGTGTAATTCATTTATTTTTCCCTGAGGCATTTTAATAGATTGTTTTTGTTATAGTTCTGTGATAGGTCTAAATATACATGGTAACAGAGATAAGGAAACTGAGTAGCAGCAAAGGGAAGATTTGAGCTCAGGTCTGTTAGGGTCTGAAGGTTGTTTCATCAAAATCGGACCATGGTGCCTCTGGGTGATTAAAAGCAGGTTCCATCAAGTGGAATGCTATCAGTGAAGTTCTTTGTGTTCTTCTTGACACCCACTTGTATCCGTTTGTAACTGGCGTTCTCCTTGGGTTGTTACAGCCATCGTTACTCATCAGCGAGAGATTCTTCAGTATAAGCACTTGTCTGGTCTCTCCTAGCAGAGGACAAGTCTCACTCAATATTTCAGCATAATGGACACAGTGTCACTAAGACATAAAGCCTGTGGATAGCTAAGGAATAGTTTTTTGTTCCAAGGTAATATCAAGTGTGAGGCTCTGCTCTCAATCTTCAGTAGCTGGCTTCTGTGTGAGGACATCAATCCTTGACTGTTGAGTGCACTAAGCACAGCATGTTTTCTGCAGCCCAGGGAAAACTACAGCTCTAAGTCCACTGCTGAGAATATGCCAGTATGTAGGGCTCCCCCAAGAGGAGTGGGAAGCAGGATTGTTCCACACTGCCCAGGTCCCTTTACCCACTCTTAAACCATTTTTCCATTTATGGACTTTGATGTTTTGAGATTATTTCCCAAGTCTTAGCATCCTGTGCTCTGTGACATTTGGCATTGTTTTAGCTGGTGTGATCTGTGTGGTGGTTTGAATAAAGGTGGCCTCCATAGGCCCATAGGGAATGGCACTACGAGTGGCCTTGTTGGAGGGAGTGTGTCACTGGGTGTGCTTTGAGGTTTTAAATGCTCAAGTCAGGCCCAGGGACTCTCTTCCAGCTAACCTGCCCATTGAATGTAGAGCTCCCAGCTCTCTCTCTAGTACCATGTCTGCCTACATGCTGTGATGTTTCCCACGGTGACAATAATGGACTAAACTCTGAAACTATAAGCCAGCTTTCCTTTATAAGAGTTGCTGTGGTCGTGGTGTCTCTTCACAGCAATAGGACACCAACTAAGAAGATCTGTGAGAAGTTCCTTTTTCTCTTTCATTCACAAATAGAGAATCTTGACATAAGAATGGAGAGGGAAAAGAGAGAATGTTTACTAGAAATAATTTGCTGTGTTTAGATGAACAATGTTTTCACAGCAGATTAGTCCCAGGAGAAGGTGTGCTCATTGATTACTTTTACATTTACTACTGTTGAATACAATGTTGCTATAATCTCCAGGAGTGTGACAATGGCTCAAGATTGGCAAAATTTGGTCTCTGTATTCACAGAAATATCCAGGAGGGAATATAGAAGTTTTTGATAGTTTCTTACACGCATGCAGGTACATGCTCATGTACACACAGGAATGCATGCATGTAAAGAGCAAACTCAGATGTCTTATTCAGGTGTTGTCTACCCAGTGGTTTGAGGCAGAATCTCTTATTGGTCTTGGTCTTGTCAAGTAGGGGTAGGCCGGCCTGAGAGCAAGCTCCAAGATCTGCCTGTCTTTGCCTCCAGAGTGCTGGCATTATAAGCACTTGACACCACACCTGGCTTTTTATGTTGGTGCTGCAGATTGAACTCAGGTCTTCCTTCCTGTGTGGCAAACACTTTGCTGACTGAGGTATCTATTCAGTCCCTGGTCTGAGTTTAGAAGTTCCATGTTGCAGTCCTGTGTCTTCCAGGTTAATATTGAGACTGCTGTAAAACCTGACTGCTGGGGGTACTTTAGAAGAGTCAGTCATGTTGCTTGCATGCCCACAGCCATGGCTAGCTGGTGCCATACTGATGACAATAACTTCACTGCCTGCAGCCACAGTAGACATCTGTCATCAGGTGGGGGAGCCATCCCAGGGGACTTGCCATTAAAACATGAGGTAGGATTTGAGATAGGAAACTAACTACACAGCATCAGTGTAGAAGCATCAGGGCCTGGGGAGGTCAATATGAGCCAGAGAGAGAAACTCTTCTTCAGGCAATGGTCTTTGATACCAAGAAAGGTTTCAAGGCTCAAGAATGAGACTGTTCTGTTGGTACAGGTTTGGGATGAAATGGGTGTGAATTGTTATCAGCTCAGTGATTGTCAGTGGCTTAAGTTCTCTCACATTCTGTCTTCTCTTTCAGCAAAATGAAGATAGTATTTTCATTAGGCGCCTGTTCGGATTAAATTGATTGGCATAGAGAACCTTGACAACTGTGTTTGATGTTTTGACAGATAGTATGTCAGTGTTTTTTATTGTTGTTTGTTTTTGTATGTGTGTGTTCATGTATGTATACGTGTGTGTATGTGTATGCATGTATGTGTGTGTATATGTGTGTGTACCTGTGTATATGTGTGTATGTATATGTGTTTATCTGTGTGTGTGTGTATATGTGTGTATGTGTGTGTACCTGTGTATATGTATATATATGTGTGTGTATGTATTTGTGTTTCTCTGTGTATGTGTGTGTGTGTTGCTGCACATAGGTGTGTGGAGGCCTTTCCTCCATTTTTCTCCACATCATTTCTTTGAAAGAGGGCTTTGCACTGAACCAGAAAGTATGCCATTTTGGCTAGGTTGGGTGTTAGTGACTCATGGCATCCACTTGTCTCTGCCTCCCCTATTCTGGGGGGTCACAGGGCGTGCCCAACTTTTTGTGTGGGTTCTGTAGATCAAACGTAGCTCCTCACATTTGGACAGAGAGCATGCTTACCCACTGAGCCTTCTTCCTCTGCCCACTACCTCATTGATTTTGTCTGACTTCCTGACACAGGGTTCTAATGCATCCAATTGCTGTCTCCCAACTGGGGATGTAGCAGGGGACAACCTGGAACCTGTGATTCCCCTGTCTCTGCTGCTATAACCATTACAGGCCTACATCACTGCTCTTGGATTCAGCTGTGCTGAGGATCACACCCAGGGTTTCATGCATACTTGGAAGGCATTTTACCACCTAAGTTACACCTCCAGCTCCTGCTATTGCCCAAGAAGCAGCATGCTAAGTGTTTTTATCAAAATCCAGCAACATTATGAAATATATTCTATTGATATCTTTATGGATGTGGAAACTGAGGCATAAAAATGGTAATTAATCTCTCCATGATCATTTAGCTAGTAGTTGGTATAATTGGCATGTAAAACTAGGTCTTTTTGGCTCTGGAATCTGCTTGTTAATCACAGTCTATTACTGCCTCTCTCCTGACCTGTCTTAGTATGAGAAAATCAAAGGGGTTAGCAAGACAGGCCAGCACTAGAGAGGGCAGTTTAAAGAGTAGTGGGACCCAATCACAGGTCTTGGGAACGCAGGCAGTGATGCCTCGTCTTGGAATCCACTAGATCTTTTCAAAGATTCAGGCTCTGGCATAGGCTGAAGTGAGGCTTCAGGTACCTACAACAGAGGAGACGTAGGGAAGATGGTCACAGTGATATCAACTCTTATTCTGTCTTGATGGCTTGTCAAAGTATTTGTGCCCAAGGAAACAGAATGATTTGATCTTGTCATCACTGTCCATTGAACAGCACAGCATGCGGTAAGCTCTCCTAAAATACTCACTGGATGAATGAGGAGAAACCAGGAAGCATTAAAGGAATTTAAAATAGTATTATGTTTTTTAAAAAAGATTTTTAAAAAGTTAAGTATATAGGTACACTGTCATGTCTTCAGACACTCCAGAAGAAGGCACTGGATCCCAATATAGATGGTTGTGAGCCACCATGGTGGTTGCTGGGAATGAACTCAGGACCTCTGGAAGAGCAGCCAGTGCTCTTAACCACTGAGCCATCTCTCCAGCCCCAGTATTACTTCTTTTAAAATAGGTTTGTTACTTTATTGATTGATTGATTGTGTGAGTATGTGTGTGTGTGTGTGTGTGTGTGTGTGTGTGTGTACTCAGCACAGTGCCTGTGTGGAGGTCAGAAGACAACTTTTCAGAGTCATTTTTCCTCTCTGATTATGTGAGTCCTGGTGGTCAGGCAGGGCAATAGGTACTTTTACCACTGACCTGTCTCCCTGGCATTACTTTCTTCTAAGACTGGCATTAATTTTTTTTCCTCAGAGATTTCTGACATATCAGTTTATTCAATCACGGAAAAGGAACTTCATTGGAAAGATGATGTCATAGTCACGAAGTGAGCCCCTGCCCCCAATTCTTGCTACTTGACGTCTAAGAAAGACACATTCCCCATCCTGCACTTCTGCTTACAATTTTTTCAGACACGATGCAGAACAACAAAACAGCCATTATAGCTTCATTTAAGGTGAAATAGCATGTCATTAGCTTGCTGCATTAAATGTATTTTCTCCTAAACATAGTAATCTCAAAGAGATTACAGTCTCCCTCCATCTCAATGTCAGTAGTTAAAATAAGATTTAATGTCCATCACTTCAGAAAACGATTGCAATGCATATGACCTTCTAGAGTGTCAGATGTCTACACATGGTGATGTAAAATCCGTTAATCATATTGCACGAATTCCCAGAAATAGATGTCTCATAATCAAAAGTTCCCATCAAACAATACTGCTCTTTTTTTTTTTTTCCTTTTGGAAAATGTGTAGCAATAGCAGCAGTCGATACAGTTCAACACTTCTCTGGTTTCCCTTTGATCAGCCTGCATCAAATGCTTAAAATTTAATGCCAGAGCTTATAACACCATGAGCTCCAAAGACAGAAGTAAATGAAAAGCCAACCTTTCAGGATGTACCATCATGCAGGCTTTGCGCATGCGTTTCCTGCCCTCGGGCGACTGAATCCATTAGCTCTGAGTCAGAGCTAATACATAGTCAGAGGAACTTTGAGAGGACAAGGAACAGAGATTGTCACCAAAAGAGAACTACAGGTACCAGGGCTTTCTCTGACCGAGCCTGTTTGTGCCTGCGGAATTTTGGCAACAACAAGAGCCCTGGATTCACATTGCTTGCAGGAGCACCTAGGAGCTTGTGTTTGCTTTTTCCTGGGAAAAACGAGGGAGAATGCTTAACTGATAGCATCTATAACCTTGAGAGGTAGATAGACATTGCTTTAAGAGGCTGTGCCACGGTGGAGGTGAGGGATGGGCACAGTTCGATATCTGCTGGGGCCTCGAGAAGTTACTCTTGTGTTTTAATTTTCCTGCTGCTATGTCAAAATGCCTGACAAAGCCACTTGAGGGTTAATTTTGGCTCATAGTTTGAGGGTGTGTCCATCATGGTAAGAAAGACACCATCAGCAGGAACCTGAGGCAGCTGGTCACATTGTATCTGCAGCCAGAAAGCAGGGAGACATAATGCAGGTGCTTGGCTTACTGTCTGTCAATTTTGTATTTAATCCGTCCATGGGATAGTGCCAACCTCACTTTAATTAAGTCAGTCTAGAATCTTCCCAAAAGTTTGTCTCCATGGAGCTTCTAAATCCCATTAAGATCACAGTCAAAATGAATCGCCAGGCCTTGTAATTTTTTTTTTTTTGTCTTGAAAATCAAAGTATTGAGTTCATGTCCGTAACTTTTAGAGTTGATTCATTTTAGTGTACTTGAAATATGTATAGAAACTACTCTCTAGTCAGTTGGAGCCAAGGAGACCATTGTCACAGTCCTGTACCTACCTTTCTGTGTGGAGGCACAGTGGTCTATAGCCTTTCCTTTGCTTTCTAGGGATCTTGCTCACTGAAGTACTCAGCTTAGCCTTAGACTGTTCTCTAAACAATGCACCTTACTTTGCCCTAGACTCCACTCACACACTTCAAGACATTTCTGTTACAAGGTCCAGCTGACTTAGTCCCAATCCCCAACATCCCCCTATCAGGATAGGATTGGATACTTATTGGCCAACATGCACCACAGAACGGTGATGGGAAGGAGTTCCCACACCATATTGAAGCAATATTCTAGTGTGTGTGAGGCCAGCAATTCCACACCATGTTAGGGATCCTCTGTCCCCAACCATATGCTGGCACTATCTCTGCAGGCATCACTTTGGGTTTTTTCCTTGACAGCCCATTTCCTGAGCTGACAAGAGCCCCAGCGGACTGCCTCATAACAGCGCAGGGAGGATTCAGATGAGTCTTGGATTTCAACAGAGGAGATGTTAATTATTCCAGGAACAGACTTGCCTGAATGGGATCTTATTGTTTTCTGTTTTTGTCCCAGTCTTAGGGAATCTAAACAAAGGCCATTTAGAATTTTGCTTAACATTTCAGTTTGAAAAAAAAAAAAAAAGGTCATCCTTCCCCTGGGTCCTCTAAGTGTGCAAGAGGTTAAATGGCAGTAGAGTTACTTATTATTTGTACAGTCACTGCTTATATATACAGAGTCTGCATCAGGGCAGGGGAGTTATGAGGCAGGACCTGGGTGTGCAAAAGTGAGACAGGCCAGATGCAGATTTCTGCCTTGCTGGGGACACTGTCGTTCCACTGGAGATTTTCTGAACGTGAGATCTGTTTGACTTTTTGTGAATGAATGTCCCTGATTTCCCTACCCATTCACCACTAAGTGGTTTTAATGGCGTCACTCCATGAGATACATAGTGACAGGGAAATCGCCTTTACAAGATGTTTGTGACTTCTGATTCGATTGTTTCTTTGTCAAATGTATTTTTATGGAGGATATTAACAGTTGGTTAGATTCCCTCCTCCTGCCCATTGTGGTCATAAATCAGGGCATCTACAGTAGTTAAGAAAGATGAATTTGTTAAAATTTGCTATTATTCTTCGGCATGAGGATCTTCAGAACTGGCTGGGTGCTGATTAGTTACCCATTAATATCTAGTAACTCCATAATTAATAGGCAGTTCCACACCTATCCTGAAAGCTATGGATTTATTCCATAGTTAGAATTTATTCCAGTAGGATTTGAATAGCTTGTGAGGCAAGTTCATTTTCCCACCAAGTAACAACTGAGCTGAGGATCCGCCCACGCAGTGGTTTTACACCCTGTGCTTTCAGAGCTGAGTGATAGGTCAGAGTCTGAGTCCCATGGTGACAGTGGGAACTCCAGAGAAGACAAGGGCTTTCCATTTTTCTCTCAGTCCAGAAGAGAAAGGGCTGTAGGAAAAGGAGTCTCCCTGGGAAAGGCAGAGGGAAAGGTTTACTAGGAGCAAGCCACATATAATTACTGGGAGACAAGTAAAGGAAGATCTGGACAGGCCTGACATTGATGGGGACTACAGGCCTGAGAGGAAAAATTAAAAATCAATGTGACAAGACACAGAGGGATGTTCCCACTTCCTCACAAAAGGAGAGAAGGTAAATAAATGTTTGCTGAGTTCCACAGTCTTCTAGGTATTTTACCCATTGCTTTTTAGTGCAGCCCCTGGAGTGCATGTACTCATTCTGTAAATGAGAGAAAGAGGCTAGGTTAAATATCCAGCAGGATTCACATTCTCACCCACAGTGAAGGGGAAGTGCAAGAGCAGGTGCTTAGCCGACGCTGGGACCTTGACTGTAGACTCAAAGACAAGTCGATCCATTCAACTTACAGACCTGCTATGTCCAGAGTCAGTATGGTTTCTCCCACTCCCTTTTCTTGGCATTTCATGTTTTACTCAGTTCATCAGCTTCTGAGTCTCATCTTGTTAAGTTCTTATAGACCCGTTGCTTGTGAAAGATGAATGATTTGTATCTCAGGCATGTTGTTCAGAAAATTAAAATTTCTTGTTCTTTTGAACCTGTGATTTTTCTCCTGTAAAACGGAGCTCAGTAGGCATCCACAACTCCTGATGTTGAGCGTTGCAAAAGAGATGATGTGTGTATTCCCACAATGGGAGGGGTTCATAATGGCAGGCTCTCAGCACACATGCTCATAGATTCACTGTCTAGCATCAAGGGAGACAGATGCTGCATTTGTATCTAATACCACACACACACACACACACACACACACACCCCTCACAACTAAACAACCTTGGGATGGTAACTTTTAATAGTTAACTTGCTCTAACCTAGAATCACCTGTAAAGAGTCTCAGTGAGGAATTGTCTAGATCAGATTGGCCAATGAACACTTCTGCAGGAGATTGTCTTGATTGAGTTCATTGAAATGGTGTCCACTGTAAGCAGTACCCTTCCTTAGGTTTGGTTCCTGGATTGAATGAGGAGACAGAAGCAAGCTAAATACCAACTCCCTCTGCTCTCAGACTCTGTATGCAATGAGAATAATTGCTTCAGGCTTTTGCCACCGACTTTCCCACTGAGATAAACTGTGCCTTTGGACTTTAAGCTCCTTCTATCTTAAGTTGATTTTGTCAGGGTATTTTGTCACAGCAAGAGTAAAAGTAACTATAGCCCATGGAAATGATATATGGTGGATAATGAAGAGACTCTTGAGGATGGCTTACTGGCTGGCCATCTAAGGCTGTGCTTTGCATAGCATGTTTAGGGTTTTCAAGAGAGAGAAAGAGAGGGAGGAAGAAGAAACAGAGTTGGCGATAGTGGTATTGGAGGAGGGGAATCAGGAAGAAAACACAGAGGAACAGGAGAAGGTTTGTTAGCAATGAAATCAGAAAGTTTAATATGAAGCTTGAATTTTTGCATTCTCTTAGAAATCGACAAAACCTGTTAAATATTGATGTCCCATATCCATGGGAGCTGAGCTATTTATGTAAGATCAAGTTGTATCCGCAGGCTGGCTCATAGTCTGCTTCCCCTAACGGGTACCCATGGCTCATATCAGCATTACTATCATCTTTTTCCCTCTGGTTTGGACCAGTTTTGTGTTGTCTGTCATCTCCAGTGTGCTATTGGACTCCAGTGGCTCTTTATGCTGTCTGCCCGTTGAGCATTTGTGCCCATGAACTCTTGCTAAGGGCATCTTCTTCCTCTTGCCTATGTTCTAATAATAGCACACTGTTTCTGGAGGTCAGAAAGATTTAGCGTTTCCACCTTCAGAAATAATGTTCAGTCATCATCCAGAATGCAAGGGAAGAGTAACATCCTGTTAAGTTATCTGCCCTCTGGAGAGCTTCCACTGGGCTCACTAATTCGCTGGAAAATTTGGTGAGACCCAGGCTGTTGAACTAGATAATTCATTTGCCTTTAAGGAATTCCTTTAGCTCTGTAATGGGAAAAGGAATCTAGAGTTTTCCCTAGAGGGAAATTCTTTGGAACACTTAAACAACAGGAATAAGTCTTATCTCTGAGGCTGTGTCACCACAAGGCTGCTTCTGCAGTGCTTTTTATTTTTGCCACAGAGTTCTTTGCTTCAATGTGTCACCTGGGGTAAGTAGGTATTTTAATTCTAGATTTACCAGTGACCATCCTGCTGAGAGGTTCAGTGACAGCACTTAATTGTCAACTTGGCCTGATTTAGAGTCACCATGGAAACAAATCTCTGGGCAGATCTGTGAGGGGTTTCTTAGATCAGGTTAATTGAGAGTGGAAGACCCATCCTAAATGTGGGTACCATTTCTTTCCTACTTTTACCCCATCTGAGACTCTTCTTAAGGGCAGAGTGTACGTCACAGGTGAGATGTCTGGCACATACTTAACCCATGTTGTTGATTTAACAAGCCACTGAGTGAATACTTGATATTGTAAACAAGTTTACATCTGTACGTCCAGGCACTGAGATTCACCTTTGATCTCTTTTTCACTGATGAAGTACTGTAACAATTCCTGAAAAATGATGAGGAAGAGGTTTTGGTAGTAAACCAATACTCCTTATAACCGTACTTGTTAAAATGTAAGGAAAGCCAGTTTCATCCTCCGAGTGCCTATCTAAAACCATTCACTGCCTGCTTTGGGGAGAGGTCCACACTGACTTTGCTGAACGGCATCACAGTCATGTTTAGCTGTGGCATTTTGGAGACAAATTCCAGGTTAGCTATCCTTCCACTTTTGTTGTTCTTTGATGGGGCTGGAAGATGTTCTTTATCTACACATACTTTGGATTGCTACCTGGCCAGAACTGGTTCCATGTGCTTGGTATCGATGATTCATTTAAAATATTCAGCATTCTTGTTATGACTTTTGAGGAAAATACTTGGTTAGCGTTATTCCTTTCTCTGACTCCTCAGCTTATTTTGATGGCAGGTATTTGTGTGCTTTTGGCATCTGTCTCCTGTGAGGCTCATTTCCAGGCATCTCCTCTGGAGCCAGTGCCCATTCCGAATGTCATCCAGTTCCATCTGTCAATCTGCTTACTGCGTGGGCAGAGGTGAATGGGCCTCTGGTGTCCTGTCAGGTGTTGTGATAGCTCCTGTGGCCTGTGCTGGACATTCCTATTTAGCTGCAGGAAGGCAACATCCAGAAAATAGAGTACAGACTGTTCTTGAGGGAGGAATCCTAGGAGGCTCTAGCAGGCATGAGGGCAGGAAACGTGGTCTAGCCAAACAACTGCAGAGTAGAATCAAGACTTTCTGGGTTCAAATCACCACTCACCATGGCCCTGGTGGTCACACAGCTCATTTATTAACATATTAGAAAGGCTATGTTTTATTTATTTATTTATTGTTTTGTGTATGTGTGTATGTATGTATGTATGTATGTATGTATGTATGTATGTATGTATATATGTATGTCTGCATGAGAAAGCCAAAGGACAACCTTGAGTGCTGTTTCTTGGGAGCCAGCCACTGTAAGTTTTGAGACAAGATTTCTCACTGGCTGGAGGTTACTGATTTGGTTAGATTGGTTGGCCATCAAGCCCTATGTCTGTCTCCATCTCTTGGCACTGGAATTGTAGACACATGCTGTCATGCCTGGCTTTCAATGCAGGTTTTAGAAATTAAACTGAGGGCCTCATTTTTGTACAGAAATCACTTTACAAATTCGGCAGTCTGACAGTATGTAAGGTTTGCTTTCAATTGATGAATAACAATTACATACGTCTGTGGAGTATAATTTCATGCTTTGACATTATAGAAAGAGCCAGCCAAGCTGGTATACTCATCACATCATTAATTTATCTTTTTCCAAATAGTGAGAATGTTAAACATTATTTTAGCAAATTTGAAATATATAATATCTTATGACAAACTGTTGTCACCACTAAAAGATTTTCCTCTAGTCTATGCCCTAGCCAAAGCTCTAGGCCCTTTGACTAACATTGTCTTTTGTCCCTTCTCTTCCCCTGTAGTTTAGGCATCTATTTAGTAATGTCACCAAGTCCTTTTATGTGGCACAACATAGAGGTTTCTGTTTAACTAAGCATATTGGTTAATTGGGAGTTATCTTCTTTGCCACACTTGAAATATAGTTTCAAGTAAGTGTGCAGTTCTGGAGAAGGCGGAGGGCCTACAGACGAGTTTGCGCTTTACTCTGCAACAAGATAGCCTGTGTCCTGGGAAGGCCTGTTATTCCTCAAGTCTCAGAGGTGTCATCAACACTAACAGGGAGTGTGACATGAGCCCGGGGTGTAGCAAACATCAAACAAGTGGGAAATCTTATCTGTTCTTAGCATGTGCCTGGGTATAGCTGACCCACCCTGAATAGTGGTTACCTCTGAGTTTGTGGTCAGGGATTGCCTTTCTCTGCCCTGTATACTGCCGTTGTAGAAGCTCCTGTGCTTTGTTGGCTGAAGGGAGGTTTATTGTTTGCTGTTGTGGGTTTGTTTTGTACGTTGGTGTACTGTAGATTGAACCCAGGTCCTCAAGCATGCAAGGCAGGTATGGTAGCGCTAGGCCATTCCCCAGCCTGGGTTTGTTTATTTTTATTCCCTTTAATATTTATTCTTATTCACCCTTAGTCCTTCTCTTTATTTCCCCTTAATCCCTCCATTTAAAAAATAAAATCTTTGCATTGCTGAGGATCCACCCCCAGCCTTTGCCTCGCTAGTCTCTACCACTCAGTCCTCAGCCCTAAATCATCTTTCTTAGCAACTAACTCAGTACTTGTCTCTCTTACGCCAGTAGCTTCTCCTTTAACCTGGAAGCTTTTAGCTTGAATTTTGCACCTTGTCTGTTTCTGACTTTTGAGTTGTAATAATTGTTAGCATTTTATCCAGGCTCCGCCCCACAGTTGCCTGGCAACAGCCAGGTGTGCCTGACCACTATAAAAGGGGCTGCTTGCCCCCTCCTCTCTCTCTTGCTTTCTTGCTCCTGCTCCCCCTCTCTCCCCATTTCCCTCCCCCCTTTCTCCAGCCTCTACTCCTCTCCTCTCTCCCTCTCTCTGCCTTTCTCTGTCTCTACTACCCTCTCAACTCCCCTCCCCATGCCCTGAAAAACCTCTATTCTACACTATCCTGTCCTGAGGCTGGTCCCTCAGGGGGAAGGGAGGCCTCAGCATGGGCCTACAGAGGGACCCCCTTCCCCCACACCTCACTCCATATCCACCAAACATATTCCTTCTTTCCGTATTTTTATAAAACACAACAATAATATTTGCAAAACCAACTCATTTCAGATGGTTTTATATATTGAGGGGTGACATGACTCAGTGCCAAGCCCAGCATGCCACGTGTATGACACATACAATGGAGATGATACTCAGAAATAGATTTCCCTTTGCTTTATGTATGTACCAGGTTAGGTCTAGCATAGTCAGACTTGGGAAATGATCTTCAAAAGGTCCATCTGTTTTATGGTGAATCATTAGGAACCTGGAACTTGAACTCATTCTAAACATACCCTCCCAAACTGTTCTCTTACCCCCAAGGCAAGCCAGTCTTGTGTGCATGTTTGCTCACACCCAAGGCAGTGTGGACTTATTGAGACCAACCTCTCTCATTTTCTTCTAGATAGCAACTTGACCTGAGACTTTGGCCCTTTGGTTGTCACCACCTTTCATTCTTGGTGTCTCCTCCTAGCTGGTCTTGGCACTCTGCAAATCACATACTCTGCTACTGAGCCATAACCCCCAGTGGTTTGGCATATCGACATAGAACTTCTGTTGGTTTAGGAGCTTCGATCCAGGGTGTTCCATGGGCCCTTTCAGCTCTGAACCTTGTTCTGGACTGCCCAGGTGTGGACTGCTCACTTCTCTGCTGGTTTTCTACCATCTGTTCACATTATTGTTATAGCACTGTGCTTTCCTACTTTCTTTGAATTTGTTTGCAGACAGACACTATAGCTTGTCACAAGTGAGTGGACTCCCATCCTACCCCAGCATACCGTTTAATGCAGATGTTAGAGCAGCCAAGACATAAAGACAAAGCATGAAGGGAGTATTGGTTTGATGATGAGCTAAATACAGCAAATTCCTTGAAAATGGAAGGTCTTAACTACTGTGCAAAACCTGGGCTCTTCAGGCACCTTGGCTATTAAAGTCTGAGAAGATCTTTGGAAGTCATTAGAAATAATAACAAGCGGTCCTTTATAGCTTTAGAAGTTAGTACACCATGGTCAGATGACTGACACCATCACCACACTAAACTTAGTGGCTGGTAGTAATAGATCTTATTAGAATGAAGGATTATTTCAGAATCTGTTCCCCAAGTTGGAACCCAAGGATTAAGACCTAAAACTTAGCTGGGTTATTTATCTGTCATTTGAGCACAAGAAAATGGTTTCATACCCTGGGCCAGGATAAAAAGACTAGGCAAAATGAGGGCTAATTCTCACAGATATAACCAGAGGTTCATTAAGGCAAGAAATGCTGAGCATATACCAGGATCCAGGCTCTCCCCTAGCAGTCACAGGTATGTTAGAGGAAATCACATCTTTTCTGTTAAGCGTTTTTACTTTAGTGAATAGAGACTGTGGAGACACAAGGATCAAGAAGACTGTCAGCCTTTGGGATCCATGAGTGCCACCTCTGGATCTAAACATCAGTGGATCAAAATATTTGGAAAGACAATCACATCTGGGTAGAATATATAGTGTTCTTTGTCATTGATGTCTAAACACTACACAAGGACAACTGTTTACTTCGTGCTTACATGCCTTGGCTATTGCAGGTCACTAGAGGTGAGTTAGGGCTAGGTTTGGCTCCATACACACCTCTTTTGCTATTTTACATCAGAGAATGTATCTTGGAAACCCTCAGGCAAGGCACAAACATAAATGTAATAGCACTTTATTTCTTCCTTCTCTATTGAAGTCCCTCATTTCAGATTGCCCTGCTTCTTTGCTGGGAGGAAGGGATGCTCTACAGAGCTCAAGAAGGACCTGAGCAGATGGGTCTTTCCAGGTTTCCCTCTCAGTCTGTTGCATGACACCAGTCCCTTCTACTGTCTATTTCTACATGCTTGGAAAGTCTTCCTTGAACCCAAGCGCAAAAATGCAGAATTTTCCAGATGTTTGTGCTTTCATTTCTGAAGGCTTCTGCATCATGAAAATTTAATTAAATTTATTAAATAAATTCAATTCATTAATTAAATACATTTAAGATAAATTAAATAAGCCTATTGAAACTTTCTTTTGCTAAGCTGTATTTTTTTTGTTTTAGGAGTGTTGTCTACCCACACTTACAACAGACAGGAAAATGTGTGGCACTCTGTCTCTCTTGTGTTACAATACCCACATAACCAAGTTCCTAAAGTGCTTCAAGGTGGACACTCTAAATCTGTCATCCCTGCTTGGCTGGGGGACAGAAATACTTCTGCAGAGAGAAACCTTTTCTTATCATGATTTTCTATGATCTGAGGACAAGTCACGGAGAAGTGGCAGAATTTAGAGTGAGTTTAGTGCTGTCTCAATGCTGGTCAGCAGGGTCCTGGTCTAAAAGACCCCTTCCTGGCTCAGAGTTTCTACCATCTTTTAATAAACTAATTTAAAAGCATATTTATTACTTTATATTTATCATAGATCTTCTGTTGCTAAGTAGACATGCTTTTTTATTTTGGTCCTAGAGTTCTTAAGTATCTGAAGTAGTGTCTGACACATAACTGCCATTTAGATACCTGGTGAGAGAATGCAGGACAGTCAGAACAGAAGGGTACTGCTTTAGACTGTGTGGTGAGGGACACCCATCTGCAGGTAGGACTGTAGGAAGAATGACAAAGAGGTGTCAATCACTTGGTGGGTTGCAGAGAAAACCTGCAAACCTCCAGGAAGATGTGTCACAAGGTTCAATTGCAGGAACAAGCTTGGCTTTTGAAGATAGAAGAAAAGAGCCATGAGCAAGGGCAGATGTCACATCAGCAGGGTGGTTGTTTCCTACATGCTCATGAAAGGTTGTAGTGCTCATGAAAGGTTGTAGGTCGTTTCATGGTTAGTGAGTAGAAATAGACGAGTCTTAGGTAGGAGAAGCCTTGATTTGATTTACATTTGAAGAAAGAACATTCCAGATGCTATTGAAGAAATGGCCTTTATGGAAACCAGGAAGAGAGATTAGGAAATTCCTGGAATAGCTGCGGTTGAATGAGGAGATGTTTGTGTACGTAGTGCTGATAACTAGAGTTAAAAGGGGAAAATATACAGATGTTCTCTGCCTCAATTACTGCCAGTGCCTGGCAACTCTCTTTTCTCAGATTTATTTTTGTCTTAACTTATGTGTGTCTCTGCATGTGTGCCATGTGCCTGTGGGTGTCCAGAGGACAGAAGAATGTCAGAACCCCTGAAACTGGACCTATGGGCAGCTGTGGAGCCGTCTAATGTGGTTGCTAGGAACCAAAGTAGGGTGCTCAGCAAGCAAGCACAGCTGACCACTGAGCAGGCCTCCTAATTCTTGTTACAAGCACCTGTATCATGGGCAAGGTGTGTAACTGGTGATGTGAAGATCATATGATAACATCAAAGCACGAGTTTCTATAGCAACGCGCCATTGATGGCCATTATTGTTGTGCACCATATATTTTGGTTGGGAACGTGGTTTCCCTGTGGCAGGCGGTGGATGTCACACTGTGAACTGATGTCCCTCTGATTATGCTGTGGTCTTAGTTGTTGCTATGAGATTTTGTTGAAGTCTCTTTTTTGTTTTGCTGAGATAATGGCCATGTTGTCAGCCTCAGCATCCCACTCAGTGGCTGTACCGAAAGGATCCCTGTCAGCTATCAATAGAGGGTATGTGGGGGAGGGGAGGGATCATGCCTATTTATTCTAAGCCCCTGAGAAAGTTTTCTGCAGTATCATCTAATGTGGTATGGCAGACAAATGTCTTGAGGTAAAAGTACGCAGTCAGAAAAGTAATCTATCTTCCAGGAGATGTTTGGGAGTGACTACCATGACACTTTCATCTTCACTGTCTGTTTGACTGGATTCAGAATCCCCTAGGAAGTCACCACTAGGAGTGTTTGCAGAGAGGCTCCCTGAAGAAGGAAGGCTCAGCATGAGTGTGGCTGGCACCATTCCTTTGTATTTTCCTTCTCCTGCTTCCTGATCCACACAGATGGGCTATCCTACTGTTGCAGTTGGGAGCCGCGCCTGCCTTTCCCAGCCTTGAAGGACTGGATTCTCAAACCATCGAGCAAAGGAAATTGTTCTTCCCTTAATTTTCTTATTGTCTGGTATTGTTCCCAGTAATAAGAAAAGTCAGTAATAAAACTGCCATGTGAAGAAAACCTCCCAGTCTGCTTAAATATAGCTAACCAGCCAAGCTGAGCAAGGCGTGAAATACACCTGGAAACAGAATACAAGCACAGTCTTCCTCCAATATTTCTTCGGAAAACACTTTCCAGAGGCACTTTTGACCCAGCTGAGTTAACCCCAGCATTGGCCTAACTGAAAATCTCATCCCATGAAATATGAAAGTCAAGATAGCATGGAGCTAAAGGGAATGGCTTGGAGAGATAAAGATGGTGAGATTGGAGATTACACTGGAGACTTTAAAACATAGAAGAGGTAGAAAATGAATGAAACACACTCTTGGATTTTGGACTGTTGGCAGCCACTGAACCTAACTCTGTCTTTCACCCATCTTCCCAATCAATGCTGTGAGATGGGAGCATGCTGATTGTACAGTACATGAAACAGCCGAGGAAATCTGGTGAGATCTAGTCATCAGGATGCATTCAGCTGATTTACTCATTAGCTCTGGGTACGTTTTAGTCAGTTATTCCAAATAGTACAAGACTGAGGGACTATTGCTCCCCATCCTTCCTCTAAACATGTGTGCCCCTGGTTAGCCAAATTAACCAGCACCCATTCCCTTTTCCTTGTGCAAAGGCTGTGCAGGGGTTTCCCACCCTGCACCACTGGAGGTAGCTTCTTTTGTTTAGCCTATATTTTATTTTGGGAAATTTATATCATAGGCCAGAATAGCACACCACTCTTTCTCTTTAAGAGTTAGCTAGGAAAATCCAAATAAAACATGTACAACAAAAAGACTTATCTGAGACTAGATATGCCTTAATAGACCAAAACATGTTCTCTCGGTTCCCTATCCTGAGGTGAGAGGATTAGGTTGAACTTTCAGGAAAATGAGGCAAGTGCACACGATGACATAGGGTTGCTTCCTGAGGAAATTTCCAGAAGTAGGAGATGTTCTCAGATCAATAGTAGATAAGGCTCCAGGTCTGAAGAGTATGTACTCTTGATTTCAATGTAGAGTATGACCCTAGAAGACAGTCTGTCTTAGGGACAGAACTGTAGCTGTCGGTGGAGGTGAGGAGGCAGTGAATGAGAGAGAATGCCACTTCATTCTGAAATCCATCTTGTTGCTTTTGCCTCTTGGACAGACAGTGCTAACATGATTCACAACACAGCTTAGGAGCTGACATTTGTCTGATGGAAGGTGCCATTGCTTGATGTCCCTGCCTAGTGTTCACTGTGTAAAAAATGAGCAATCCCATCTCTTTTCTGCAGGTGTTCCCCTTCTGGTTAGCCCATTCTATTTCCCCAAATAACCTCACTGAATCACTGCAAAGATTTTTATGGAACAAAATATGTCTTTCGTGTCCTCTGACTCCCAGATCTCAAGTTCTCAGTGCTGTTGGGGTCCAAGTCTAAGTGAGTCACTTATCTTTATTATGTCTGATGCCCGCACAAATTCATTAATAAAAAACCACAGTCCAGAGGCTGCTTGGACCGAAAGAGCAATATTAACATGCACCACCACAATCGGAGACTGTCCCAGAGCCTGGCGGAAAGAGATGACTCAATAATTATTATGTGTGATGAATGGAGGAAGTCAAGAAGCCAGGTTCCCACATGAAGCCTGTACCTGCTTTCCAGGCACCATGTGCTGCAAGAAATGGGCACGGAAACAGATGGTGACAAGATGGTGTGAAAAGTGCATCATTAGCAGTATGTATGGAGCAGAACAAGAACTTTAAAGCATCATTCCACCCATCCTGGATGGGTGGTATTAGCTTTCTATTGCTGCTATAACGAATGACCCATGGCTTGAAAAGTTGTGAGGGGTTGGTCACTCCTTTTTTCTTCGTATTGCCCACCTCCTCCACCTTTAAAGCCACATTCCATCATTGCGACCCTTCTTCCTGGGAACTATTTTCATCTAGCCAGAAAGGTGTTTTTCACATATGTGCTTATGCAAATTTTATTGGGCCCACCAGACTAACACAGGGTCATCTCTCCAGCTCAAGGTCATTAACACAATCAGATCTGCAAAGTCCCTTCTGTGAAATATGGTAACATAATCTCTGATCCGAGGACAGAGCGTGGTATCTTGGGGTGCCTGTTATTCAGCTTAACACAATAAGTAAGAAGGAACAAAGAAGAAAGTATTAAAAAGAGATAACGTTTGACCTAATCCTAAAGTCTATCTAACATCATCAAGGGGAACAGGAGAAATGGGGGAATATAGAGAAAGTATTCCTGGTATATAAGAATCTCATATTTGGGGGGAGGATGTCTTGAGGCCTGTGGACAGATTTGAGACATATTAAGAATTAGAAATGATATTTCCTCCTTGGTATTTAAAAAGGTATATCCTGTTACTTCAACAAGCAGACTAAGATTTGTGCTATTACTAACTTATTAATTACTGCTTGATTAGCAGCCCAAATGAGGGATGCTATTTAGTACTATTATTCATGGGAAATTTTGTTGTTATTGTTGTTTTAACAATTTTTTAAAAAAGATTTATTAATTAATTTATTTTTATGTGTATGAGTATACTGTAGCTGTCTTCAGACACACCGGAAGAGGGCATCAGATCCCATTGCAGATGGTTGTGAGCCACCATTTGATTGCTGGGAATTGAACTCAGGACCTCTGGAAGAGCAGTCAGTGCTCTTAACCACTGAGCCATCTCTCCAGCCCCAAGTTTGTTGTTTAATTTTTTTTTCTTTCAAAATAGTGGTTGATAGCCAAGACAATTTGGTGACTTGGTCACAGTAGATGCCAAAATCAAGGGAAGAACAACTGGAACTGGAGAAGTCAGAGATAGATAGATAGATAGATAGATAGAGAGACAGAGAGAGAGAAAGAGAGAGAGGAGACAGAGAGAGACAGAAGAGAGACAAAGACAGAGAGACAGACACAGCAGAAAGAGCCTTCTGGGTTAATTGAGGAGAGAGAATAATTACTGACATTATTAAGAGACTGTGAATTGAGAGCTATACTGACACAAGATATAAAGTAATCAGAAGTGAACAGTTCTTTTCTTTCTTTCTGCTCGCCTCAATCTACCTTCCTTCCTTCTTTCCTTTCTCCCATGTTTCTTTTCTTCTTTCTATCTTTCTTTCAGAGACAGAGCCTCATGTAGCCCAGACTGATCTTGAACTCACCATATAGTCAAGGAAGACCTAAACTACTGATCCTCCAGTATCTGCTTCTACAGATATGGGTAGATAGGTGCCAGCACACATTTTTTGTGGTGTTGGGCACTGAACCCAGAGCTTGAGAAGGATCTCTGCCAGCTTAGTACCACCTCCAAGCCATGGTGTGTGAGACATAGGAGCAGTAGAGGTGCTAATGGATGTCTGAATGTCTGTTGTATGACGTGACCTCTTGTTATAAGAAAGGTAAAGAAGAATGGAGCTATGGGCTCTGGTCTGTGAAAGCCAGCTTGATGCGCCTCAGATTCAGTGTTTACTAGAGAAGAGACAAAGAAATGAAAGAAGGAAACCAACCAACAAACCCACCAACTCAGAATTCTATCCTCAGTATAAATGCCTTCACGAATGGCATGGAATGAAAACATTTTCAACTACAAGAAACTGTCAGAGTGTATTGCTATAGACTTGCTCTAAAATAAGAGAGGAAGCCCAACTAGCTAGTTTTATGTCAACTTGACACAAACTAACATCATTTGGTAGGAGGGAACCTCAGTTGAAAAAAATGTTCTTGTCAGATTGACCTGTGGGCAATCTATGGGGACATTTTCTTGATTGATGATTGATGTGAGAGGCCCCACCTCACTGTGGGAAATACCATCCATGGGTTGGTGGTCTTGGGTGCTATAAGACAGGAGGTTGAGCAAGCCAGTAAGCATTTTTTCCCATTGGCCTCGTCTTTAGTTTTTCTGAGTTCCTCACTTGACTCCCTCAGTGATGAACAGTTACTTAGAAGTGTTAGGATGAAGTAAGCTCTTTCCTCCCCAAGTTGCTTTTGATATATCACAGCAATAAGAAGTACAACTAAAGCACTTCAAACATGCGGGAAAAGAGACCACCATGAATGGGAGAAGGGCAACATTCTCCTCGTGAGCTCCTTATTGATGGTTGAAAAAAATAACATTATGTACAATGTTTTCAATTTGTACAGGCATATGATGGAAAAATTATAACACAAAGGGAAGAGGTTAAGATGATACATATAGTGTCAAGATTTTCAAATTCCACATACAGTATCAATTGTATGTACACTATATATTACTGCCCAGAACGTTCATTAACATAGTGTAGTTAGCGATAGTAAAAAACACATTAGGGGGAAGAAAGATGACTCAGCAGGTAATGTGCTTACCAGACAAGCCTGACGACCCAAGTTCAATCCTCGGGACTTATGGTGGAAGTCAAGAACTGATTCCTGAAGTTTGTCCTCTGACCTCTACATGTGTGTTGTGGCACACGTGTGCCAGGCACAGGCACCCTTAACAGCAGCAGCACCAGTAATAATAAAGAAAATAACTTCAAAGCACAGACCATATATACTGAAGTTTAAGTATTGAAAATATTTAAATACAAGACAGACAGTAAGAGGTATGCATCTGTAATCCCAAGTCTTAGGAGGCAGAGGTAGGAAGATCATAAGTGTGAGGCCAGCTGGAAACATATAGTGAGGTCTAGTCTTAAAAAAAAGAGTAGAGGCAAATCTTTCTTCATCCGTTGCTTCAAGTATCCTGTCAGAGTGAACAAAAAGCATCTAGTACATTTTAGAAATGTTAGGAAGAAAATGCTGTACATTTTCAGCACAAATGCATTCTCTCTTCCTGAATAGTTTTGCTCAACATTCAGTTAAAGCCATGATTAAAACCACTTTGCAGACACAGGGCCCACTCTTATGTCTCTGGTTAAAAAGGTTTTTTTTCCCCTCAGCCCTTTTGCGTTCCTTTTAGGACGTGGTGTTTCCTTGGTCTGAAGTTCCTTGGAAGGCTCCTCTCAGCCTCTTCATACTAGGGTGTGGATGATGACCTCTAGGGTCACTAGGCTTAGTGATCCTAGGCCAGTAGTAAGATACAATATCAAGTCCAGGAGAGTGTGTGACAAAGGAAGTTCACTTCAAAGCAGACAGGAAGTAGAGAAAAGGAGACACCAAGGAATCTCCCAAGGATCCACCTCCAGTGAACTTCCTTCAGCTTGCCTGAAAGCCTAAAGGTTTTTAAATCTCCAAAAGTAGCATCATCAACTGGGGACCAAGTCCTCCACATGAGCCTTTTCCCTGGGTCAGGTGGGGGGTTGTCCAAATAGCAACACCAAACAATCCAACATAACAACTATTTATTTGCACACCATGTACATTGTATTTAGTGTTGGTGATTTAAGGATAATTTAGCGCACAGGAAGCCATGTGTCTGTCATTTGCAAATACTTGAACATCTGAGTATTCTGTTATCCAGGAGGATAGCATAACTGTGGCCACCTTCATACAAAGAAAAGTGACTTCCTGCCTCTGCATCCATCAATTCTCATTAGCCCCTCAGCTAAGGGGTAGGGCATCAGAATCTCCTCTATCCTCTATCCTGGGGTTCCTACCTGGCTTGGACATGTGTAGGTAAACACACCAACTGTGAGTTCATGTATGCAACAGCTGTGTCATGTTCAGAGGTCAGGCTTCTGTAGCTCTCTTCACTTTAGAATCTCAGCAGCCATCAAGGCAAAGACTCTTTTGTAACCAGAAGATATCAGAACTGACTGATTGACTGGCTCTCCTTTTGTTTCTTGAGGGAAGTCCCCATCAGCAATCTTGAGGGAAGTCCCCATCAGCAATCTGCTTGGTTCACCTGCTCCTCGGTGATCTTGGGACTGCCATACACCTGTGTATCCTGTAGACTTGTCTCATAATAGACTGTGGACCATGCAGTAGGTATTCAACAAATGCTCACTGAAGAAGCTGATAATGTGGGCTTTGGAAACTCCACAAAACATACTACTGTGTTGATTGACAAAATGATTCCCTGATGTTGTTTTAATTCCAGGTGTAGAATTAGTTAAGTCATTTGATGTGAGTGGAGGAAGCACTGGGCTTCAACTGTCCCATTATATTGGGGTGAAGAGTTGGGGGGGGGCTTTTGACCTTTTGGTGTTGGTGCTTAGTTAGAGAACCTGAATTTTGGCTGCACTTAGCTTCATCATTTCTTGGAGGGACAGGAAAACATTGTGGCAATGTCAGCTTGGGGGATCCATAATTAAAAGGCACAAGAGAAGTCCTGAGTGGGACCTGAGGGAATTAGAGGCAGGTTCAACAACATGGCCCGGCAGTGCTGGTATCCAGGTGTCTTGGGAATAGGTGGCCCTCAAAATCCCTGCTCCAAATGGACCTCAGGACAAATGAAGCTAAGCACCATAACATGAGAACACTAACTTCTTCTTTTCAGCTTTCCATTTAAACCCAGAAACATTGTGATGTTGAAACCTATATCATCCATGTGTGCGTGCACACACACACACACACACACACACGTTCAATGTAGTTCTACCCTTTTGTTATCATGCTCATGCTGGAACTTGAACAGCTCATGCTTTCTTAATGCTATCACAATTTGCCCAAATAAAACACGGCACCAGCAGGGCATGCTGGTCCTCTGATTTATTATAGCAAACAGAGCTTTATGTTTACAAAGCAGAACTTGAGTATGTCCTGTGTGAATATGAAGCCTTTTACTAAAGTGAGCCATACTCTGGAAGAGGTGATGCTCTTGAACGTGCTTCCCAGATGGTCCTGGGGTCTGATACCATCTGGCTCAAGATGCTCTAGGACCCTGGATGTGATCACTGTGTAAGTGCATGGGAACCCTTTGTCCCCAAGATCTTCCAGGTCATTGTGGTGGTAAGGAGTGTAGGCTCTAGGTCTGGCTGTGCCTGTAATAAGCCCTGTGTTCTCAGGAGCACTGCCCCCCTTGAAATTCAATTTCTTAGTAATCAAAGGGAGAGGCATGATATTTAATTCATAATATCATTTTGCTGTTTTGTTTTCAATAACTTTAGTCTTTGCAATCTATAAAATAGTTCAAACCCTTGTTTTCACTATACTGTAACAGTGGGACCATATATCCACTTTACTGAATTCTATTGGAATAAATAAATGTCTTATTCCTTTATTTTTGTAATTCTAGAGGCAAAATGAAAACTAAAGCCTAAGGCTGTGACAGATGCCATGTAGACACCTAGCAAGTCCCTGACATATCTGTCCAGAGTCCTCCTCAGGCAAATCTCCAATATGGAGAGACTCAGTAACAAACCTTTGATAGTGTCAGTGTTGTGGAAACCTCTGACATCAAGACGCCAGAAATACTAAGTAGAAGAGAGTCCAGAAACTCTGCTAAGATGTGGGATCTATGTGCAGGAAGCCATCTTCTGTCTCTTGAAGTGATGGTTAATGTTAATTGTCAAGTGGACAGGATTTAGAGTCATCCCTGAGATCTAAAGCGACATTTCTGAGATGTCACGAGTTCATCTACTCTGATATCCCCACCACCATTGCTGCTGCCAATAATCACCATGATATCCATGACATCAGAATTTAGGTTCACATGTTACAGAATTTAGGTTACCTTCACATGTGGACTGGAGATGAATGGCTTTCTAAGAATCTTCCAGATCTTTGGCACCAGATTGAGTCTTCTGGGGCAGCCAGCCTTGTGGATCGAGTGGGTACCAGATTCTTAGCCTCTCTGGTGTGAAGACAGCCATTGTTGGACCACCTAGGCCATGTTGTGTAAGCCAACCTAATATCTCCCGTATTAATACATATTTATTCTGTTGGTTCTGCTCCCTAGAGAAGCCCGACTCATACACTGGGATGAAGCAGCCCATTTCTAATCCAGAAGAACCACTGACAGTCTGGCAAATTGTTGACTTTGTTAAATGAGATGCGTGGACTCAGGTAGGAATGGATGATGGTAAGTAAGGACACTTCCTTCCCCTACTAGAGAAAGGATTGATAACACAGGAGAAAAATGGGGGTATCCTGGCAGCTTAACCCAGTGACAATCAGGGTCCCAGGCCACCGAAGATCTTAGATCACCAAGATTCTGAAAAACTGAGCCACTGTTCCCAGGAACCTGGGGTGTCAGTCTACTCTGTTCAGCTGTCACATTCTGTGGAAAGGAAGCTCATGAAGCCAATAGATCTTTGTTAATCTTGTAACTTGAGCTGCTGGTAACAGAAGACCAGACTTCATCAACTAAACATACGTGACATCTAAATATGCCAGAAGCACCTAGCATTTAATAATTAATCATTGTTTAATTAAACATTAATAAATAATCACCCATTGAAAAGGCGCAGGTCCCAACTGGGTATGACAATAAATCTAACCAGAGCAGCTCAGTATGGCTTCCAGATTTATATTAATATTCAGGCTATAGGAAAGCAGCCCAGTCAGAGGCCTTAACCTGTCCCTACTTGGTATAAGTGCTGAATCATTACTGCTCAGGCACGCTTGAAAATCCATCATGGTGCTGAGAACATGGACATTAGGGAGCAATACCCATGGAACTTCTGTGCGGATCTGCAGGACACAGCTTTTACAATCTGTCTCAACCATCGGCATGCTAAGATACACAGACAGGACTATAGCCCCACAGGGTAATGGGCAGGCCTAGAGCTAGGCAGACAGGCAGATAGACAGGCAAACAGGCAGGCCAACAGACAGGCAGACAAATAGATAATCCATGTATGCATTTAGGCAGACAGACAGGCACAGCGATATCAATTCTTCATACATCTCCCATTCAAATGAACTGAGCTGAGTGTTTAAGAGTTAAACTCTCCCGAGGTTCTTGCAATCCCCCTAGAATAGAGCTCTAAAAGGAGACAGACAGCTGTTTCTGAAAAACACGAGGCAACAATCAGCTACTTTGCTTAGCACAGCACAAAGCTCTGGGGAGCGCAAGCTGCTACTCAAATCAGTCCCAAACTCTTTCCCTCGTTTGAAGCCCTCACATGGGAAAGTAGGCTAGTACCTTCAAAATCCCTCTGTAAGTTACCTCTAAAAGGGGGGGGGGCAGCATTTGCTTGTCTCCTCTGTGCTAACCACCAGGGCTGACATACAATTAGTCAGTGAGGGACTGAGAGCTTCGGAACACTAGCCATGCCTTTTCTAGACAGAGGAGCACTTCAGCTGTGACCTCCAAGGTCAGGCTCCCTTCAGCTTCTCAGAGGTTCAGTCCCAGGGCAGGTGCTCAGCCAAGCCTGGGCACATGGCAGATGTTATTAAAGAAACTCTTGATCTGGTCACTGTGGTGGTGAAGCTCACAGTGGGGTAAAACAACCTGGCCATAGGTTACCATTTACAAGTTTATTCAACCTCAAAACATTTCTGCTGTGACAGTACCGTGGCCCTGGAAACATGGTTGGGCTGCCTCCTCTCATAGCTCCATAGCTAACAAACCACACAGTGCTTCTTCTGTCTCTACCTTAAGCCTCTCTTCCCTCTTCCCAGATGTCCTCCCCAGTTTTGACTGGTCACATGCTCACATGTCCTACAAGACCTAGGTCAAAGACACTCCCTTGAAGGAGTCTTCCCCAGGTGACTTAGGGAAGAGTGTTTCTCTCTCTCTCTCTCTCTCTCTCTCTCTCTCTCTCTCTCTCTCTTTCTCCATACTTGGCTATGCCCATACTCTGAAGCCTAGGGGAATGCTTGCAATGCGTCTGCTTTGCCATCTGTCCTTCTGTGAGCTTCTCTTGGGCAAGGACTGTTGTTTACGCTTAATACAGGACTGAATGGGTATACAGGGCTTGAAGGTATGTTTACTGACTGAATACATGAGTAAAGGTGGAAAGAAAATGCAAACCATGAGCAGAAATAGTGAAGAGAGGGGAGCCCCTTACACCCCTACCTCTCTACCTCTCTATCCCTCCCTCCTGTCCCCAACCCCCTACCCCCTACCCCCTACCCCCTGCCCCCTGCCCCCTGCCCCTGCCTCCTGCCCCCTGCCCCTGCCTCCTGCCCCCTGCCCCCTGTCTCCTGACTCCTGCCCCCTGCCCCCTGCCCCCTGCCCCCCTGCCCCCTGTCCCCCTGTCCCTCTGACTTCCACCTCCCACTGCTTGTTTCTCTGCTTCTGTGATTGAAGGAAGGGAAAGGCAATTTATCTAAAACCATGAATCTTTTCTTTGGGAAATTAGTATCAAGGTTTTCCTGGCTAGTAGCTATTTTTGGAAGGACCTCATTTCTCATGGACAATGGAAAAATGGTGTAGTGAGGCCTTAAGTTTTACCAGAATAATTCAAGATTTCATATATGATGAGGAATTTTATTGTTACTTAAAAAATAAGCAAAATTTAATGAAACAACTCAGACACATGCTTCCTCCACAGGGTCGTGATGAGACACTTGTACATTCTGGGGGTGTGACACATGCACTTCTGTATAAGCGTCCTCAAAGGGCTGATATTTTATACCCTCAGTCATTCTCAGAGCACCCCTAAAGGTACCTTTTATTAAATGGTACCATCTAGAGACAGCTTTGCTTGAAAGTATCACAGCATAGCTCACCAGGTGGCACAGTAGGGTCCCAGAGAGCCTTGGCACAGCAGAAAGGGTGTCAGAGGCGGGTGGCAGTATAGTCCCATGTATGTTAACCCCACTTGGATGTGGATCTGTGCAAAGAATAGCTTGTAGCTACGGTTTGGTTTCTAGAGCTTTTGGACAGACTCTCTAAGGAGTGGGAGAGACTCAAGCACTACATAGATTCAGCGCTTGTGTGCCCGTTAGGGACCCATGTGGACTGACTTCACAGAGCTGTTCTGATGACTGACAGCGGCTTAACTTTAGAAATGTGGGGGAGCTGAATGCAGTTACTCAGAGTGGCTGTCCACAAAGCATGTGAGAGGACAAAACCCAGTGCAAAGTGATGTCGGTGTGTACAGAGTCACCATCACATGCCAGTCACTGGGGTGCTGTGCAGCCTCATGTCAGCCACCATTTTTATCAAACAAGGACACAGAGAATTGTTTAAGATCACCCAGCTCATATTTAATTGCCACTTACCCTATGTGGAACACTGTCCTCTAGGCACGGCGGCCATCATTGTCTAAATTCAAGCAGTTGGGACTACCCTTGAGAGACCTGCAATGCAGGGTGTGTTGACATTCCCTTACAGGAAGGTGTGGGGGGATCATTAGACCCTCATCTGGGATTCCAGCCACTCCCTCCTGTACATTCCTCCAGTTGTTTGTGATCCTGTTCCAGCAACTTGTGGGCTTGGGAGGCACCTGTCTTCTGAATCTAGGTGACTAACTGCAGCTACAGGGAAGTTATCATCCTTGGTCCAGTGAGACTCTTTAGGGCTGTCTCTGAAGGGGGATCCTTACAGTCCTGGAAGGAATTCCTCCTCTTGGAGACATGTATAACTCCTGTAAGTAAGTCCGATAAATTCACTGGTCCATCAAAGTGGATTTGTCTAGAATAATTCCTTTAGTCTGTTGCTGGTTCCCTATCCAGAGTGAAGAGACATTTGTTCATGGATAACCCAGAAAAGTTCACACAATGACCAGTCCCCCCACCCCTTTCCCCCCAAATTCAGTATGTACTATGTAAAGTGATACAAATTTTAAAGATAAAATGTAGATTCTATGTCGCAGTGCAGACTTATGTGCTGGCTGTTCATTTCATTCTTCCCGTTTTAGCTCCTAGAGGAGATGTCTACCCATCTACTCCAGGTCACAGTAAAAGTCTCTCTGAATAACACGGCATATGCTGAAAACTCCAAGTTGCACACAAAGCACCTTTGCCAACAGTCTCTGGGATTGGCCGGAATTGACCCTTGGTGTTTAATCACGTGTGAAGATAGGCAGATTGAACCTCTTTGGGGTCAGGTTTTCTTCTGTGAGATGGGGTAAATGAATTCAGCTCCTCTAGGGTTCTTAAGAAAACAGCATTCGTCCCAACGCCTGGTGCTATACGTGTGTCATAAATGACACCTGTCATTCCTATAGTTTCTCCACTAGACTAAGTGCCAGAAGAGTAGCATTCCTGCCTGTCTTTTGCATGTCCTAAACACCAAGGCCATCCAGGGTAACCTGGAAACATCTGATGAATTGAGTCACGTTATCTTTCATACACTGCTTAGTGTTACTTGGTTTCCTTCCAGAGGATATATGATGCTGACAGAGCATCACTCACATTTGATGAATATTTATTGAGTCATGCTATCTTCCACACTGGTTAGTATTACTTGGTTTCCTTCTAGAAGGTATATGCTACTAATGGAGCAACATTCACTGTTATCCCGAGATAGGCATACAAAATACCATTAAAAAAACCTATTTTTTTTTTTGGTTTTATGTATATGAGTGTTTTGTCAGCATGTACGTAAGCATGCCACATACATGCCTGGTGCAGGAGAAGGCCAAAAGAAAGCATTGGATCCCCTGAAATTGGAATTATGGATGGTTATGAGCTACCATCTAGGTGCTGGGAACTGAACCTGGTCTTCTGCAAGAGTAACAGTTGCTCTTAATTGCTGAGCCATCTCCTAGCTCCTAAACATTGCAATTTCCAATCAGTTCCAAGTTACACCCATTATATACATCTATAAATTACAGTATCTAGGTGGTTATTTCCCTTAAGATGTTAATCTCACTACCCTGCCTTGAGAAGAAGAGACAAGAAGTCAGCAAATGTACTAATGATCTCTGGTGCTAAGCGGAAATCAGTTTTTAAATTCACTTTTTAAGGCTAGCGAACAAAGTAGTGGATTTCCTTAAGGCATGTCTATACAGACATGTTTATATACAGTGTTCCCTGCCATCTTGCCTTCCCACAAGGTGGAGATATTTAAAACTTAAGTGACAAGGTAGTAAGATTATAGTTACAGTATCCAGGGAGAAAGTAGATCAGATTTGGTGTAAGTTGCAGGAACGCAAGCAGACATCTTATCTGATGGAGAACAGTTAGAAGTGAGGGAGCCAGAGTCGATGGCTGTCACCTGAGAGTGTACAATCAATTTTTCTGGTGTTTCCATAACAACACGGTGTTTACACTTCCCATTTTAGAGATAGGGAAATAAAGTTTAGACAGATTATTGGCTCAAACAGAGCACAATTATGCCGAGTCATGGTTTTCTACCTTGAACTAAATCTGATAGAATATTTCTAGTAAATAGAGAGTCAAATAAAAGTTTATTCCAACCTTATTTCTTCAGGCAGGTCAGAGATGACAGTAATGATGCCTGGATCCCTTGGGTTCTAGGTGAACATTCTGCACTATTCTTAAGCCTCAGTATTCTCCTGCTCTTTGGAGGGACCAATGCCACCTAGGAAGGAGCCTCCCTGGCTGGGCAATGCCTTTAAGACCCCAAATAAAGCTAGGCCAAAATGCCACTTGTATTTTGAGATCTTAGACTTCAATATGGGATGGGAGGGATGAGTAAGGGTAGACTTGCACACATGTATGATATGCATACATTTACACTTCATATTGTATAGAAGAAAATGCAAACACATGTTCTTACTGGATTAGTATGTGCTAGTGATTTGTTTGTTCTGAGTTAATCTGTGCCCAGCCCGGATGCCCCTAGAGACTACAAGGTTGATATAGACAGATGCTAACTAGACACAATACTGTAAGAAGCACCAGACATCCACAGAATGATGGAAGAGTGCAGGGGTTGTCACAAGAGAGGCTCAGACACACAAGTCTCAGAATCGCGGCTGACCACCAGAGCAGAGGGATGAGACTAAGCTCTGGAGTGACTGACTGCCTTTGCCTCCATCTTCCTACGCCCCAGCTTGCTGTCTGGGGATGAGCTGTACTGCAGTTTGTGCAGTATCGCCCTGCTGTCTACTCAGATCGCATAGAGTGCACCTGGAGTTTCCGTCTGTTTCTGCTCATCGGGTTTGTGGCAATAGGCAGCATGAGCCTCCATATCTCTGATGGAATATGACAGGTCTTTCCTGTTGGCTCTTATAGGGTTAGTGCACAGCTGTCCTGCAGGGCCATCGGGGCAAGGCCAGTAGCAGGGCCTTCGGATGAGGTGGAAGTTTAGGAAGCTCAAGATTACTTAGGATCTGTCTGTGTAGGATAAGGGAACATAAATAACTACCAAATGCCAGCCTTGGAACTGATGGCTTTTATTTTATTTTATTTGATTTGATTTGTGGTATTTCACTATGAAAATGGAGGCAAGATAACATGGTGGCATTATTCATGCAATTAAAATGGTTTGAAAAAAACATGTCCTCATTTATTTATTTATTTATTTATTTATTTATTTATGTGTGTGTGGAGGTATCTGTGAGCATCTGTATCATGGCACACGTACGGAAATCAGAGGAAAACTTTGTGGGGTCAGTTCTCTCCTTCTACTTTTATGTGGGTTCCAGATATTGGATTCAGGTCATCAGGCTAGCATGACAATTGATTAATCCACTGAGCTATCTCCCTGGCCCTTACTTTGAATTCCGATTCCCTGTTGACAAGTGTCATTGAATCACCGATTTTATCATCCGTCCGAGACTCACAATATCGACTTCTGTGACTGTAGTGATTGTTGAGCACTACGGAAAGTTAGCAAACACAAGGTAGGAAGCAAGTCACGTAGTTCTGGAATGTCACAGATGTTTGACTCACACCCTACTGACAGCATCTGCATGAAAATGGGACCATGTCCTTCCAGCTCTTTACTGTGTCTACAGCTGCTCTTACAGAAACAGGCCTTCAATACACATTTAGATGTGGGTCAGAAAGATGAATGAATTCATAACAGGTGTGACAGAGGAAGCAGCAGAAGGGGAAGATCTTAAACTAGGAGGCTGAATTCTCATGCTGACATTATAAAGCGAAGTAGTGGTAAAATAAAATGAACTGAAAACCTCCTATCTTTGCTTCTGGCTGCAGTAAGTTCTAGGGAGATAAATGCATCTGTATAATGGGTTCATTTCTGTACACACACACACACACACACACACACACACCAGAAGGAAGCCATTGATAGCAACCTTATCTCTAGGCCTCTGATTTCCTCTATTGACATGTGTTCTGCAACTCAGGCCTATTCTAGGTACCTGCGAAGCATGCCCTCCTAGTAAGGTTCTCTCCAGGGTCCCTCACTATCCTGGTTCACCTCCCAGCTTAGATGTGAGTAGTTCACCTCCAGGGAAGCTCTAAAGGAAATGGTCCTGGGACCCAAGAAAGCATTGCTCACTCTACACATGAACTGTGGCTGTGTTTTGCTGGCTCCCAGTTTGAGGCTGTCTGGCTATTCCTTCCTGGGTTTCCTCCTGTCTGAGCATGGTATTTAGGGGTAAGTGCATTCCTTCAGGCTCCTGAAGAACACATGCCATGGCTGGGAGGGATCTAGACAAGTTAGCTCAGTAAAAAGTATAGCTGCTTAGGGTTCCAGCGAGCTTCAGGGTTCAGAAAAAGGAAACACCTCTGGGTTTGGCCTGAGGTTTAAGAGCCACTGCTAGAAACCCTTTTTTATCTATGGCACCTCAACCAGTCTTTAGCACCCAATTTGAATTCCAGTTGCTGTAGCTATAAAAGTGGTCAAGCCCTTTTCCTTCTAGAATTATGATGAGATGCAGCAAGACATGCATGATGCTGCTTAAATAAGGATAGCAAAAGAAAGCCCAGGGGGAGGGCAAGGAGGACCAGAGCTTTTGGAGTGACATGCCAATGTGTTAGATTTTAGAAAGCTTTAATTTCTATTTAGAATCTAGGATACGTCTAACTTCTTCTTCTTCTTTTTTTTTTTTCGGTTTTTCGAGACAGGGTTTCTCTGTGTAGCTCTGGCTGTCCTGGAACTCACTCTGCAGACCAGGTACGTCTAACTTCTAACTGGCAATTCTGTTCGTTTATTTGAAGTTATCGAACCTAACCAAATGAACAACATATCTTAAAACATTCAGCTAAATATGCATATACATGTATACATATTTTACTATCTCAGAAGGTGTCCTTGCGGGTGGTTGTGTTAGAAAATTTTACTATATAAAGACCCATTTGTAGAATAATCATCTTGTGTTACCCCAATTTATGCTATTGCCCTGCACTGAAAAAAATCTGTACAAAATTAAACATAAGCTTCTCTAGTTCATGCATAGAATCCAGTGTTCTCCTGTTCATGCATAGAATCCAGGGTTTCTTTTGCAGTGTTCATTCAAGCAGCAGCCCCCTCGCCCCCCATGTATGTCTTGTTCTATTCCCATCGGAATTCTAGAAGGAAAAAGTTCTGACCACTTTACACCTGAAGCAGCTGGGATTCCATGTCAAATTCCTTTCTGGGATTCATATTGGGTGCTGCAGACTTTCTGAAGAGCCATAGATAAAAAGCAGTTTCTACCAGCAGCTCTTCAACCTCAAGCCAAGCCCTGGAAAGCCATGTTTCCTTTTTCTTTGGTTCAGTTGCAACGCTTGTAGCCAATGTCTGAATGTTCAGTTCCACGCTCCTCAGAGCTGAAGCCCAGGTGACTTAGCCAGGATGTCTGGAAAGCCGGAAGATGTTGCCTAGCAACCAGAAACATTCTTGAGCTTGGTGTTAGCAGCCCTCCTGATTTTCTAACCCACCAGCAGATGTTGAGCCTCCTGTCTGAATTTTAAAGGCATAAAACAGAGTAGTAGAAAGTGGAGACCACATTTGCATTTGCAAACTAACAAATTGGCTTCAGCTCCAAATCTGGGAGTTTGCAGAGACTCATTTCCTTCATGTTGATTTTCTGTCTTCCTCCCTAAAATAGAACTTGTACAATGCTATTTTTGTTTCCTTTGACCTATGAGGGGGGTTAGGCTTCTTATAAACCAGTGGTGCTTGCTAAGAACGCTGGTATTAAAGGCATGGACACACAACACCAGAACATCGTTCGTTCGTTCATTCATTCACTCACTCACTCACTCACTCACTTACCCACTCACTCACTAGTTGCTAACCACTAGATTAACAGATGCTCTGTTGTTTAGTAATTAAGAGGCACAAATCTGACAAACCAGAACTCAAATGCTGGCTTCATCCTCAATGACCGCATTTGGAGTTATTTAACCTGTTACTAAGTTTCAATTTCTTTATAAGGGGCAATAATAACGGGACCAATAATAGAGCCTGTTTTCTAGGAGCTTTGCAGATAAGAATGAAGGGAGTAGGGGATGAAACCAACCCAGTTGGTGGAAGAGAGAGCTCTCGATGAACTGTGATGCTATTGTTGGCATTTCTGCTGTTTATAAGGGTCCATTCAATGTCAGTGAGTGTCACCTCTGCAGCCAGACTACTCTTATATCTTTAAGCAAACTTTATAACTATATAGGTATAAGATGAGGTGGGTGGCCATTGGTGGCATTGTTGTGAGAACTAGATTGAGCAGGTTGTTCTTTCAGCAGCTAACCCGATGTTGGCTGCTGTCATGGACATCATCATTACCCACTACTGCCAGCAGAGTTACCAAAGATGAATGAATTATGCTCCTGTCTCCAAGAAGTCCTGTGGGAATCTCATGATCATATCTAGTTCATGGAAACAGGATGTGCCTGCCTACCTGGAGGAAGCCAGAAGGTATGAACAGAAAGTTGTAGATGTCTCAGAAAAGGTGTGGCCCTCCTCACATAGCCAATGGAAACTATAGTTCTGTCAAACAATAGACTTTCGTATTAACATTTCAGGGTACAGTGATTCAGGAACTGAGCAGCTCCTAGCAGGGAGCGGTTTAGAGCACTACCCAGGCAGCACATGGAGAAGACACTTATAGAATGGACAATGACTGGCTAAACTCTGAGCCATTGCTTTGCCTAGACTACCACAGAGGGAGAACTCAAGACAACTGACCCAAGACCTTGTCACCTGCTCAAAATATGTTAGACTTCAGTTCCATTTTCTTTTAAGTAGCTATTTACAGGAGTCAGGTACGAGCTGTTTCTACATGCTTAGCAGGACCCAGTGTGTTAATGGTTCTTACGCTTGACTACACACTAGAATTGTTTTAAAAATACTGGGTGCTTACACTTGCTTTCCAGAGGGCCTAAGAACTGTGGGGTGTACTGTATCTTCAGGATGTTTTTAAGGTTCTTCAATGGTTTTAATGGGCAACCAGATGTGGGATGTGGTAATCACCACAGCACAGCTGGTAGAAGCAGCTCAAGAGAGTTGTGAGTGCCACTCTCACTCCGACGCCCCCATGACGGTAGAATTCAGAGCAGCAATTTCAATGAGTACTGTGGAGACTTGGGTCAAAGGCTTGGTTCTCAGCCCATAGAGTTGCCAAGAGGTGGGAAAACTTTAAAAGATGGGGCACAGTGGGAGAAAGCCCTCCAGGGGTGTGTTTCAGGTAGAGACATTGAGACCTTGGCCCGTTTTACTTCCTGGCTACCATGAAGTGAGCAGATCCTTCTTCCATAGATTCTAGCATGACTCACTTCACGGAAGGCCCCAAAACAATGCGTCAGCTAATCACAGACTAATCAATCACATAACTAATCACAGACTAATCAATCACATAACTAATCATAGACTAATCAATCACATAACTAATCACAGACTAATCAATCACATAACTACTCACCTTTCCTTATTACAAGTTTGCTCCCTTGGGGACTTGGCCACGCAGAGGAAAGCTAACCCAAGGAGCAATACATTTGATTTGTCCAGAAGGCAGTACTGACATTTGTCTGGAATCTATCATCTTAGTCAACCGTCATAATACTGCTAAAATCTGCCTCTTATTACACAGAAATTGAAAGCACTTAGCTCTCATTGAGAATCTCAGTGCTAGTAAACAGCAAGTGTGTCTACTAGAAGTGATGCCTTCCACCAGACTTCCTGAAACTGGAGTCTGCAAGTCAGCGGCTGTGCTTGCTCTCACCCATTCCTTCAGGCCCTTTTGCTTGTACTGGTGCTTGTAAATGGAAGGCATGGGTTGCTCCCTCTGTTGGGAGCTCTGGGGCTTCTGTGTGAACATATCAAGTCAAGGCATCATTGGTGGAGTAGAGCCTTGGGGACCTCACGGGGACATGGAAGCAGCGCATAGACTGTAGTGTGAACTCAGAGAGGCCTGGGAGAGCGGAGGAGAGAAAGTTGCTGGTAGAGTTGGACCAGGTCAGGGTCACAGCTGCTCACGTAGCTGGGGGAGAAGCTGGGGCCTGGCCTAGGGAGATGGGCAAGGCAAGGTCATCCTCTTTTCTTGGTGCTCCCAGGGGCTCAGACACACTCGCTTTGATTGGAAGTCAGATTGTGAGCTCTGGGAGACTTTTCTTGCTAAGCCACCTGCTTGGGTTTTAGGACAGTGTGCACTTTCTGCATGCTCTAGATCTTTTCAGTGCTCTCCAAAAGGCTGGCCTGTGAGAGTGGCTAACACCACTCCATGGTGCAAACGGGCTCTCAATCACAGAAGCAACAGCTGCTGTGTGAGGAGGCCCTATTGCGTTGGTTATTTTGCATACATTACCTCATTTAATCACAAAACACTGTGCATTTGGGATTGTGACAACTCTGAGACAAACGAAAGCACTGAATTGTGAAGGCTGGAAGGGTTTTGCAGAACATGAACTGAGTGGAAATTTGAGAACTAGATCAATATTCCCAGCCTCCAGCCTGACTCCAAGCTCAGGGATGCTGTGAGGAAATGAAGCACTAGCAGAGTGTACGGTGGAGCAGCAGCTTGTTCTTGACCTCGACCAAACGAAGAGGTCAAAGGACAAGAGTTCCCCTTCCAGACCGCAGAAACAGCTCAGTCGGTAAATCACTCACCATACAAGCATAAAAATCTGAGTTCAGTGCTCAGAGCCTACATTAAAAAACAAACAAAAAACCTGGCTGTAGTGACCTCTGCTTCAAATTCCAGTGTAACAGAGGCAAAGTCTGGTGAATCCTGGAGCTCCAGGCCTATGAGAAACCTTGTCTCAGTAAGCAAGATGGCTGACATCTGAAGAACAACCCCTGAGGTTGACTTTTGGCCTTCATATGCACACACACACACACACACACACACACACACACACACATGCGCGCGTGCGCACACACGCACGCACACACAGAGTTCTCTTTCCATCTTTGAACACTTGTAGGTTTCTTTGATTTGACGTAGTGCAGGGATAAGAAGAACGGAAGCAGAGAGTTGATAAGTTGAAGTTTGAAATAGGTTTGCACACTTATAACCGTATCCGGATCCCCCACAAGCTCCCACTCCCCACCCCTTCCTCTTTTCTAAGGAAATTCATCCAGCAGGATTAAGGCATGGGCTCTCCTCCCATTCTAGCTCCAGGAGGAGATGGCTTTCCCCCCAATTTGGATGTTTTATGCTCAATGTAATTATTTCAGCTATACTGATTATAAGTAGCAGTTCAAAGCTTAAAAATGAATAGTTAACAAAAGTTTTGTTAGAAAAGACAAGACTGTAATAGACAGCTATAAAAAGCACCTTTTTTTTTTTGTCTTTCCTAAAACACAAATATTGCACAGCCCTCCTGGCATGTGTGCGTGGCGAGAACTCATTTTCCAACCCTTGCTTCCTGTGTGATTCAGTTCCAACCATGGCACTTCTGTAATCGTTTATCTCCTAAGAGCAAAACCCACCCTTACGTGTCACCTGAAAGCAGGCAGCAAGGCTCAAGTCACAGTACCTTGGCCTCTGGTCCTGTTCATGGTAAAGCTGATTTTATTAGGATTATTTGATACCCAGTCAGGCCTGATCCTGACAGGTTTCCAAAATGTCCATATGGACTGTTCTAGTCCCAGGAAGTGGCTTAGAGGTGGAAACGTGGCCACCATAGGGTTGGTTCATCCTCTTTTTTGCTGTTTAATAGAAGGAGCAGACTTCCAGGAACATGTCCAAGGAGCCAAACACACATGCACAATGCTGAGCTGACCGGTCAGAGATTTGGAATAGGTGTCTGTCCAAGAGTGTGTGCTGAAACCACCAGACAGTCTATGTGGAATCTATTTAGCAAGCAGGTTCCCAGGACGTGGCTGGAGGAGGGGCCCAGGTTGAGTGTTTACGTTAAAGGCAGAGACTCTATGGGAACTTATGGAAAGGACCTGGGATTTTGACTCAGAGAACTTTAGATAGGAAGAAACTCAAAAGAAAGTGTGTGTTTTGAGTCTGAAGAGGAGGGAAGAATGATCCTGAGGGCTGTGGTGTTGACAGGTCCCGGGGAGGTGGAAATAGAAATGAGGGGAATCCGGAGAGCTGCGAAAGATTCATTTTACAGGAGCTAGCCACAGATAGTAGCTAGAAAGTATCCTGGCCCTTCAAATGCATTTTTTTCTTTCTACCATGAAGAACCCACGAAGGTGCAGGGGCTGGTGTGACCCAGAGGGAGTGAATTGGAGAACTTTCCTCTTGCCTGCTCAGCCTTACATTCTCCCATCGTAAGAGAGGACCGAGGGCCTTCTCTCTTTTTCCCCTTTCGTGGGATCTTTACAGATCCGAAGATGTTTGCCCACAGCAAGGCTGACTGCTACTGTACGACTAGACACCTGTAGCTACTGAGCACTCAAGGTGCAGCATTATGACTGATGGCTGCTGTGTGGACAGCCCTGATCTGGATGGCTTTGAACCTGTGATGTGCTACAGCACACAGAACACAAAAAGGAGTGCTGTCTGGGGTATTTTACAAGTAGCACATAACAAAGTAGAATTTGTCTTTTACAAGATGATCTGTCTCCTTGGGAGCTACCATGATACAGGGAAATATCATAGAACGTTCGTTTGGGAGCATAAATTAAATCATAAGGCAAATTAAACATAGGGCATGTCATTCTTGAAACTAGACTGTTATCTAAGATGGACATGGCAAAATGCAATTATGCAAACACAAGCCCCTTTATCAACTCCTCAACCCACATATCTCAAATAACAGTTTTAGAGCCTCAAGAAATTTCCTCCTGGGACCCAAGCCTGTGTTCACTGGTCTCTAAAGAAAGATATTTCTTTTATTGCATAAGACATTTATTTACCTTAGACATGCCCCTTGTGGATTTTCTTTTAGCTCAAAGCTTTTAGAATTGTGTGGATGGATGCCCGTACGTCAGGATCTCATGATCAATATTTGAAGTCACTCACTTGAATCACTCACAATTTTGAGAGAGCTTGGCTCTACAGCAATAATGCTTCTTGTGAAAGAGCCAATATGCAATCGCCCACAAAAGCATATGTGTAACCATGCATGCATGGCCTGTGGTGAGCCTAGAGTGTCTGGTGGCTGGAAAACTGTCATCATTACAGCTGGCCGGTCCCCTCCCCCGCCTCTTTCTCACTTCATCTTCCTCTTTCCCCTCTTCCTTCCTTTCCCGCCACTTTTCCCATTTTTCCTCAGTATGTGACAAAGTTAATGGAATTAGTGGTCTGTGTGATGAGCCAATCTCTACCGTCTTGTCCCAGCTATCTGATTTTTGTCCTTGGAAGGAAGATACATGGTTATCTCACAAAATTAGCACATGGCTACTTATATCTGTACCTAGCTGAGAGTGTTGAAGGAAACAGCCAGGATGAAGCTGCCAAGGCAGGAAAAGAGGAAGGAGAAGGTACTTGTGCACGTGGAACCCTGCAGGCGTTAGACACTCTCGACTGTAGAGTGCATGCATTAACTCCATCTGCTTCTCTACAAGATGGAGACGTGATAGTGAAGTCTCAGAGGGAGTTCACATGCCGTCACTCACAATTTTTAGCCCTGACATTTATATAGAAGTGAATGCTATTGGAATTTCAAAGAAAAACCATCAAGATGAAATCTATTTTTGCTTGAAAAACGCACATAGAATGCAAACAGCATTAAGTCAGCTTAGATTGGTCGTCCCAGAGAAGTGCTGTGGGCAGGACCTTCGGCTCTGGCAATGCAGCTCGGAGGGCTCAGTGTCACATTCAGCCAGGCAAATGCTGTGCTAACTGGGAAGTGGGGCATCATTTGAGATGTAAATGAATGGAATGATTAATAATAGTAAAAAAAGAACCTGATTTTAGAATATTTCAATACAAGAATAATTCTTCCCTCTCCCCTTTCTTCTGTTTTTCCCACTCTCTCTTTTTTTTCTGTTGTGGTATGTATGTGCACGTGTGTGTGAACATGTACATGTGTAGGCGTGTAGGAGGCTGTTGCTATCTTTCTTTATTGCTTTATTGCTCTCGGCCCTATGTCCTTGAGACAGAATCTCTGACTGAGTCTGGAACTTGTAGTTTCAGACAGGGCTGTCTATCTCGCGACCCAGCAATCCTCTTGTCTCTGCCCCTGCCTTCAGCATCTATACTAACAGGCACAACTTGGTTGTTGGGGATGGAACTCAAGTCCTCCTGGTTATGCAGTGAGCTTTCCTCTCCCCTGGTTCCTCTCCTCATCATGAGGGTGTGTGTAGTGAGTGGCAAGAACTGAGCTGTTGTATCTCAAGGGCCATTTGCTGACTGCATCTTTTCTGGGTCTCTTCCCCAGTTTCAGTCACACTACAGGCAGGGATTTAGAATGCTGTGTTCTGTAAGGAGAGGCATCGTGACAGGTTGAAGGCTCCCATGATGTGTTAGTATGGCCTGCATACTTTCCACATGTTCACCTACTTACTAAGAGTTTAAATTTAAAATACAAAAGTTAAGGGAATTTGATATTTTAGACGGTGAAGTGAAATTACTTCACAGAAAATCAATACTAAATAAAAACTGAACACAGCTAAATTATGCCAGCTAGTTTAAGGGGTTCTGTGTCCCAGTACCAATGTAGGGTTTTGTTTTTCTCATTATATCTGCACAGAATCATCTAGAAGATTAGGTGAGATTACTAACATGAAAATGCTCTGTGGAGTCAAAGGCTTACTGGCCAGGAGACAGGGAGTCACTGGGGCGTTTTCAGAGGGGCCTCTATATTTGGATTGCAAGTTGGTCAGAGCAGATGGTGTCTAAGCTTCCCTTCAACCTGGAGCCCATGAGGCGGAATCTTCCTTGGGCTAACTCTCCAATGGGCTGCACCTGAGCGCAAACCTTTCAAAAGGAGGCTCCTATTTTATGTGAGTGATCTGGCCCTAAATGTTTTCATCATCAGAATAATTTAAGGCTAATTTCCCCCCCAGAGGGCTACCCTTAAAGAGAACAGATCTCTCCATCTATCTTGGCAGTTCCTCCCAGTCTTCCTCCCTCCTCTCCCCTCCTCTATTCCTCATCCCTTGAGCTTTCTCTTCCTCCCATTCTCTCCTTCTTACTCCATCTTCTCTCTCCTCCTTTCTCCTGTTTTTGTTTGTTAGGTTCAGAATGACTGTTCTTGCTTAGTGTGGCTCTCAGTGTTTTACAGTAGTGTTTTGACTTTCTTTAGACTGTTTTAGCATTTCAAATCTTTGTTCCAAACTCTTTGGGGTGTTGTTTTTATGCTAATATTGTGACTTGATGCAAGGGTAAAAGCTGCTTTAGAGCATAAGAAGGTTACAAGTAACAGTGGTGCTAGTGGGACAAACCAATCACTGAGACCTTCAGCCATCCTCTTGATGTGAGCAGCAATGTGGTCACATAAGAAGATAGTAGGTCCCAACAGTATTCAGGGACAGCATCACAATTTGTAGTTCACTCGAGTTGATAACTTTGAGATTCTGTTTTTAAAATTTATTTTTTTACTTATTTAAAAAGCAAAGATCTTTAACTATATACACTTTTACTACATTATTTAATGATTTTTGTTATGTACTTTTAAGTGTACATGATCTAAATTTGCACTAAATGTCAATCATATCAGATTAGAAGTAACGCTTAGGTGTGCTCTTGGCAGCGTATTTCCCTATTTTTATCTGATATTTCTGGAACCTCAGTTCAGCCAAACTTTCTACTTTATAAACCTCAGAAGTACAATAGTGCATAAGAAAGCAAAAGGAGCACAAGCCTTTAAGCAAACACTCCCAATTTTTTGTTTGTTTGTTTGTTTGTTTTTGTTTTATTTCGAGACAAGGTTTCTCTGTGTAGCCCTGGCTGTCCTGGAACTCACTCTGTAGACCAGGCTGGCCTTGAACTCAGAAATCCTCCTGCCTCTGCCTCCGGAGTGCTGGGATTAAAGGCGTGCGCCACCACCGCCCGCTTCCAACTTTCTTTAAATATGCATTTCACGTGTGTCTAGCTAGCTACAAGGGAAGCTCCAGCTGCTGCTAGAGTCCCTGCTGTGACCCCCTCTCTCTCGCTGTGACCCCCTCTCTCTTGCTGTGCCCCCCTCTCTCTCGTTGGTTAGTTTCCATAGCAATATTTCCACTTTTAAAGAAGAAGATGTAGACTAAATATTTAGGATAATGTGAGTGGAGTGGAAGACCCAGTTTGTAATAATGTCCATTAATTACAAGACACTTAGACATGGGCAGTTTATAATTTCTTCTCAGAGAAAAGAAGAGAGACCCAGGCATTCCTCACAGGATTCGTTATTAAATGGAGTCATTCGGGCGACCTTGCTCCATAACTTCTAAACAGCTATGCAAATTTTCGGTGAGTGTTACTACTGTTGAAACACACCTTCTTTGAACACTGCACAAAGCATCATCAAGGGAGATGAAACTGTTCTTAAAATCTCATGATTATTAACATGCTCATTATTATCAAGTCAGTTTATAAACTAGCTCTATGAATCATCGAGAATGGCATCCATGGGTCTGACCAACTATGGAAAGAAACTTTATCCTACATCCACATCCATGTTCACTGGCAGTCCATCCACCATATATATATATATATATATATATATATATATATATATAAATAAAACAGAATAAATAAATTAATAAATGGAACTATGAAATTTGCAGTCAAATGGATGGATGAAACTGAACAAAATTATACTGTGTGAGATTATCCAGATCACAGAAGACAAACCCCATACATCTATATGAGTGTCCTAGCTTCCAATATTTTGGTTTTTTTGTGTTTTACATAGAGTACACATGAAATGTGGAAGACTAGAAATAGATCATCGGTGTGTGTGTGTGTGTGTGTCTGTGTGTCTGTGTGTGTGTGTGTGTTGGGAGATGGCAAGAACAGTATAACACAAATGAAATGAAAGGAGAGAAGGGAACACTGGCGACTGGAAGGGTCAGAAAAGTAGTGGAGCGATGGGAAGAGGGAAATGAAGAGCCAAAGGAATCCTTAACCACAATGAAGAGTGCACATGAAAGGGCTGCTTAGGAACATATTGTATTCAATCTAAGAACAGGATAAGAGGAGACAGTAGACATGTGATGTAAGAATAGAGGGTGGATGCTGGGAAGTAATGGTTTAACTGGGGATGGAGACTGGGTAGTGGTGGAAGAGAGGAAGAGTAGAGGGTGGAGTAATCAAAACTAAGGGCGTGTGGAAAAGCCTCAGGAAACCACACTAGTTTGTAAGCTAATAGAAAAATGGAGATTGAACAGATGTGTGCCACATTAGTGAACAATTGTAATCTCAGAAGACATGGGTAATTAAATCAAAGTCTCAGTCAGCACCATGCATGGGATACCCTTCCACAAGTTCCTGGTTAGGAAGGTCCCTGAGGCACACAAAACAATGTGGGCTATTGACATTGTTCTGGGTTGCCCACCCTAAATGGGTGGTAAGGACCTATTCTTTTGACACCACACAATTTGGTTATAAAAAAAGGGGAATTTCTTAAAATGACCAAGAAACTGTCCCTGCTGGTTAGCATTCTGGAGGGTGCTAGGCAAAGATACAGAGGACAGGAACAGAGTTATGGCATGCAGAAGCAGGACTATGACATGCTGGAACATGGCTGTGACATGCTGTCCTCTGGGCGCAGCATGAACTCACAGTAGTTTTACCTGCATGAGACCTGCACAAGATCACGTTCCTTTATGCCAGCAGATAGGAGAGAGAGAGGCTCTGGAGGCCACAGTCCTAGCTGAAAAGCTATTGATAGCTAGTCGCTACTGGCAGAGGGAGAGTCAATTTTTGTTTGATGTAGGAGTGTGTGTGTGTGTGTCATGTGGTGTATGTCCCATGCCCCAGTGCATAACGACAGCACCCATTTGTGTCAGGGAGTGAAAATAAATCAAGTTTTTAAAAAGATAAAGATCATCCTTAGTTACTGCTATCCCTTGAGCAATGCAGAGTACATTACTTACATAGAATTACATTGTACCAAGCAGCAGGAGTACCCGGCAGGTGATTGACAGCACACAGAAGGATGTGCATAGCTCGTGTGGACATTCACTGCTTTTCACATATTGTCGTGTTTATTATCTTATGGTAAAAATGGTTTCTCGGTTCCTAAATCTGGGGCTACTGAAGGGTGAGTGTATACTTCCCTTCAGTATATTGAGCTATAGTCTTAGCATGTATTTCTTTTTCTTTCTTTTTTTATTGCTACTTTGGATGGTAGAATGCCATAAGTAGACTCTCGCAATAGGAATTTACACTGGAACACATAAGACTTGGGATTTTTTTCAGAATCTTAGAATTTTTTATTTAAAAATGTATGAGGCATAGAAATTTCTCTAAACATTTTGTTTTATACCAAAAGTGCTAATGATGAGAAAAAGTCTTGAACTCATGGCAATTCTCCTGCCTCAGCTTCCTGAAAGCTGGCATTAAATGCACGGATCACTACACCCAGGTTCATAGATGTTGTTCCCCCCTCTATTCTCTACGTTTTATATTCTTGTGGATTTTCTTTTACCTGTGAAGGACTCTGTAGAAACATTGGCTGCTCCTGGAACAACAAGCACTGGTATCAAAGCCAACACATGCTGGCTTCAGGAACACGGACAGAACTTCACCCCTCAACTACTCTTAACTATTTTTTCTTATGCTCATAACTTTTTTGTCATATCTGTAAGAATCAATGTATATACAAGTACTGCTAAATTTAAAAGTTTCACAAAAATAAGGAATTTGGGCTAGAAGCTTAATTTATGATATAAACATCAGAGATTCTACCTTCATGGATCCCTCCCTCCGTTTTTCATTTCATATCACGGCTTCTAAAACTTCAGATAGAAAAACATCACAGGCTTCTGAGGGAGCGGGTCTGCTGTTACAGTGAAAATGTCCCGGGACTCTCAGCCCCAGAGTAGGTAATTTATCCAGTTCTGCATTGCCTACGTTCTATTCTGCGGATTCTCTCCACGATAAACTCACTATCTTCCGGTAAGTTAATTGTTATTTTCTGTGCTGTCACTTCATTCAGAATCCAAGGTGTCAGCAATCCGTGATGTTTAATGAGAAGCTCCTAAAGTGAAGGTGTAACCACACACTTGAAGTTTAAACATCCGGGATACAACTTGCATAAGCAGCTCCGGCTAGTCTAGACATGAAGAGGTGGAAGTTGTGTCCCAAAGCTAACCCTTAAATCACTGGCCCTGGAACACCTTCCACCTGAGCCTCATCTTTCCTAGCCATCAACTCCGAGAGTCTCATCTCAAACGTAAAACCAAAGCAGGGAGCTGTCAATCACGGGAGTAAGTCTCCTCATTCTCCATTCCTGGGTTTTCTCACTTTGGCCTGATCTTTTTACTGCCGTCATATTTCATTCACAAGCCCAGGAAGAGTATCCCAACTCTAACTGATTGTGTCGGCTTAGCAACAGTGTACCCACAGTTCTCAGCGTTCTCAGTAGGACGATATCCCTTGCGCCGGGAGAAATGGGTATTTTCCTTCCAATTATATTCGCTCGTGATTTCTGTTTGAAGAAGAAAGCTTTTCTTTTCCCAAAAAATTTGGGTTTGATTTTTTTTAAAATTTTCTCTTATATTTTAAGGGTGTTTTCAGATAAGAAAGGAAAAAAAAAAAAAAAAAAAAAGAATCAAATACTCAGAATGTCAGTGCCGTGTAGTGTTTTCTAACAGTTCTGAATGGTCCTAAATCTTTTGTCGTGTTTTCCCACTAGTCTGTGCTGTTGGGAAGAAAAGGAGAAATCGAGGTTAATAAAGAAGACTCTGGTCCTGCAGACTCTCAGGTCTCTGTGACTCTCTTTCTCTGCAGTACCCTTTGCAGGTCTCCTCACATGATTCTTGGGCAGTATGCTAATTGTCACAAACAGCAGGACACTTCAGCTTTCTGCAGAATGCACATCTCTCCAGCTATCTCTGCAAAAGTCCTTGTTAGTAAAATCTACTTGATTCCCACCGGATAGCAATGCGGAAACTGCTACGCCTCTGCACAGTCTAGCATAAAAGTATAATGAGATTCAACAAAAGAAACTTTGGGCTTGGACATTCATCTTCCTTTATATCAGGATGTGACCCCAGAATACCTGATCTGACTTTCTGCATTGTTATTCATGGAGTTCCTTGTCCTCCTGTGGAAGTAAACCAAGGTTAGCTCTCTTTCAACGGCACTGTCTTCAATTTGGAAAATGTCATGGTGGCAGCCAGAGAGGTAGAGAGGGATCTCTATTCTGATGCCAAAGATCAACCTTGTACAAATTTCTGGATGGAAATACAGGGCAGTTTGTGCTTTCCTTTGTAACCTACACTGGCATACCTTGCCTTGAATAGTGTTTGTTTTCCTAAATCAAATCTGCTTAAGAGAATTTCCACATCCACATAAATCACGTAGACAACACAAAGGTACACTTGCTCACTTCTTCCACAGTTTATGAACCTTAACTACAGCAGCAGCAGCAGCAACAACAACAACAATAACAGCAGCAACAACGACGACGATGACAATGACAACAACAACATCTATACTTTACATAAACTCATGATCCAAAGCTCATTGAAACATGATTTTCCCATTTTTTAAAGGCAAGTTTCCCTGAACTAACCAGGCAGGGTATGGTTTGATATACTCTTAACTCACCAGTTATGGTTTGTATTTGTATTTGTGATTATATTTGTCTTAGTTTGTGTTTGGGGAAACTTACAACGGCAGAGAAGCACATAAACAGCTGCACACCATAGACAGCTTTGGCCTGGAGATGCACACCCCTCCTGGCTGTGTAGGAGGGTTCTCCACATGTCTCCCTCCTAGGGTAGCACTGCAGTATCTGAAGGAACAGCACAGACAGGAAGAACACTTTCATCTTCCCATCCCCCTCAGAAGCATGTCATCCAACCCAGAAAGGAGTTTTCTGATCTTCTCTGGAGACAAATCGTAAGACTCTCAGGAGAGACGTGCCTTCCCTGGACCAAAAGGAAGGAGCATCCTTATCTCTGAAGGTACAGGGACACAGGGAAGAGTGTGAGCAGCCAGGCCTGTGACACTCCTCATACCTTGTTACTGTAAGCTATAGGCCTTGTCCAATCACACCTCTCCAATGACAGCCACCTTTTCATCAAAGTTAGCATTACACATGCATAGACAGTATTTTTTCACGTCTTTATGGAGGTTTCTGCATTATGAGAACTTACCTTAAATCCAGCTACATGTTTTCCTCTTGCTAACTTAAATCTTTTATCATAGCAACCTCGGCCATGAACCTGGACTGGATGAACAAAGACATTTCTCATTCCTTTCATGGTAAAGTCCACTTTCATGTTTAAAGATGTGTGTGGTGTAAGGTTGTCTTTGTTTCTCTCTCGGTGGAATGATTAGTAGTTGCTTAAGGAAGAATGCTAGCTGGATGATCAATATCTCACAGTGGTTTTACAAGACCGTGAGACTATAGTAGCAATGCTTTTTGATAACACCCGGAGGAGTTTCTATTTTGATTTTTAACCAGAGACTGCTGTGTAGGAAGCACTTCTTTCTGATGTGAAAGACTAAAGGATAATTTATGTAAGAAATAGTGAATGGACTTATGAGATGCAAAAGTAGGTTTCCCTACACTTGCGCCTACATGTAACTGCTTGTTTCTTCAGAATAAAACTTTGAAGAATGCCAGACTGTGGGGACAGTTTTGAAGAACTATGTGGTGAGGAGATAAAATTGTTCTGGTTTGGAGTTAGTAATTACTTGACAAAATATTCCCATCTACATTTCAATAGCTCTGTCAGGCAGTTAGATGATGTTGTGCAAAAACAAGGTGAAGTAAAATATTAAATATTAATCTCTGAATTTAAAAATGGAACCAGTGCTGCTGATCTGGCAAGGATGAGTGACAAATAGCTGTTTTGCCTCCTGGCTGTCTTCAGATGGGCCTAAAACCCACAGAGTGGCATGGGTTAACATAATGCCTTGGTGTCATAAGGTGATATGTCTGTGAAAGACTTCTTATCAATGCAGAAACTTATAATTGGTCAAAGTGTTGAGGATAAGTCACTGTTGCATGTTCAGGCCTAAATAGGTCATCTATATCATGTTTCCAAGTCTTGGGGGAACATCATGGAAAGGGGGACGGAAAGAAAATAAGAGCTGGCAGATGGAGAGAAATACTATGAGATGCTCGGTTCTGCATAGACACGGCCATTACTATCATGAACACACACCATCTGTGCTTACTTACGCAAGACTCACAAGGTTGGGCCCTGTTGACAGTCTGTCATCGATATGCAAGGAGCTCATGGGAACATGCCCCTCCATGAAGAGTCAGTGGTAGTTAATGGTTGCCTGAGGAGGACATCTTCAGTCATAGGCTGAACTACCTACCGTAGTCTATAGTACAGTAGGAACATGAACACACACATGTATGTTCTTATAAATATCCCCTCACTCATGACATGCAGGGAGCCCCAATTAAACCCAGTAGATATACATACACAGACACAAACAAAAGCAGAAAGGATGTTTCCAGTGGAAAGGGGAGGGGGACATGTGACAGTGATAGGGTGGATATAATCAAAACATATTACACATACATATGAAAATGCCAAAAAGAAATGAATAATAAGAAGGATCATCATTGTGTGTTTATTTTTATTTTTAATACTTATTATCATGGGGTGGGAGTTTGCATTCCATGGCACATGTGTGAAGGTCAAAGATCAACCTTGTGGATTCAGCTCTATCATCCCATTTTGACACAGGTTCCAGGGAACAGAACTCAGACTGCCAGTCTTGTTTGCCAAGTGCCTTTACCTCATGAATTGTCTTGTCATCAGGTTTGGCTTATTTAGGCTAACATGTGGTTGTTGATTATGGCCTGTTTCATGAGCTTCTAAAACACTGATACTATTGGTCCCAGCCCCAGCTCCATGTCTATACATCAAGACAGATGGTGTCACAGGATACAGTGAATATAAACCTGGACTTGCCCCACTTCAGAGTCCTTATGTATGTATGTATGTATGTATTTATTTATTTATTACCAGATTACTCCTTGTAATCAACACACCTCTTCTCCATCTGTAACCACAAATCCAGAGGGAACCTGATGTAAGTAGCCATGCTTCCCTGGAGAACCATCTAACATGCAAGGTTCTGATAAAGAAGGCTGAGCAAAAAAGAGAGGCCTTACAGATGGGAACAACATATGCATTTGTTTAGGTAATAAATGGAACACACAGAAGAGTTTGGGCTAAGCATTTGCTAAGACTGCAAAGTCAGGGACATTAACAAAGAGTAGTTTTAGTCACAGCAGGCCACCGAGCTTTTAAAACGTGTTCAGCATGTGCTGGGATGTCCTGTGAGTAAAACACACAACAGAATTTGAAAAAGATTTATAAAGGAAAGGAAAATATTTCATTGGTGATTTTTTATATGATATTCTAGGTTAACTGAAGTAAGTCATCAAAATTAATCTAAATGATTTCCTTTTATTCAGTAGAGCCATCCAACAATTTGAAATTATTTCTGGCTTGCACTTGTGATTCTCACAGTATTGCTACTGGACCTTGCAGCCCTCATGAGGAATGCTCTCTTTAAGAAATGCTTCATGGAGAAATGATAAAAGGAAATTATACTCAAATGTGGTCTCCTGCTATAGCAATGTGTGTGTGTGTGTGTGTGTGTGTGTGTGTGTGTAGGATGAAGATACCAAATGGAGCCAAGTGATGACTAATAATGACTGCTGTGCATTGATTATGTGACAGTCACAGGGTTCTCAATCCCACAAGCACCTTGGTCTGTCTGTGCTTTCCGCCTTACAGATAGCGAAGACAGAGGTTTAGCAATTGGGTATGGTTGTGAAGCCTCAATACAGGCTTTGAGGTTTTGTAGCCTGGCCCCACTTGTCTGTTCTCTGCTTCCTAACAATGGATGCAATGTGACGTCCGGCTTACATTCCTGCTGCTATGTTGTCCCCTCAAGAATGGACTGTTTCCCCTCAGACTGCAATCCATACTGGTCCCTCCTCCCTTAGACTCCTCTTCTCATGTATTTCCTCCTAACAGTGAGGAAAGTAACTCACACACAGTTCCTTCGCACTTGGCCAAAGAAACAGAGATCGACATGAGCAATTCACATGAGACTCTGGCAATGGAAATAATACACTATATCCAAAGACCAGCAGGCTCTGAACAGCAAGAATAAGAATTTAAGTCACCTTTGCCTCAACACATGGAGGTGCTAAGAATGGTAGAATAAAACCCTGAGTCCTAAATTAGGGTTTTGGTGGTTAAAAGAGAATCCCTGGGTCTTCAAGCTTACGACCAGAATTCATTCAGTAATATGTACGTAGTGGGCTTCCACTACATGTAAGTCATTGTCTACTATATGTAAGGCACTTATAAACAATGAGGTAAAAATAACTACAAAACACAACCCCAGACTCCCATCACTAATGAGCAAGCCCCTGAAGCCAACTGGAAGTAGCAAGGTTGGTGTGGTGGAAATAGCAGCACCTCAATGGGAGTCCCGAGGACCACGTTCTTTCTCACTCAGTATCTTCACTGTGACCATGTACGATTCACTTCTCTCTCCTAGCACCAAGTTTTCTCATCTGTAAAGCTGGTGTTCACTTATTTATTTATTTAAAGGTATAGTCTTATGTATCTGGCTCCTTGAACTCACTCTGTAGCAGAGGATGGCTTTGAATTTCTTATCTCCTGACTCCATTTCTATTTGCCACCATGCCTGACTTGTGTGATCTGGGGATGGTATCAGGGGCTTTGACGTTGATAGGCAAAAGCTCAACCAACTGAGCTATATCCCTAGCTCCTGGTGTACTGTTGTCTTTCCTAACCACTATAGAAACTAAGAGGAAAATAAATCCAGAAAAGGCATCGTATTGATGCCCCTGAAATTATGACTGGATGGTGTCCTTATAAACCCTTTTAAACTTGAAAATTTCATGAGTCAAAAGTAAATTTAGCTCAGCCACAATTCAGTACAGGGTGCTAGTCTGGGTATTTTTGATCTCATGGCTAACTAGTAGCTGCAGTTCATGACTGCTGCTCAGCACCAAAACCCAGCATCCTGCTGCATATTGCTAACTGAGAAAACAAGGTCAAAATGAACACTCAACCTGTAGCTTCTTCTGAGCATGATCACCCTAGTGTGATCATGGCAGCAGCACTTAGAACACTGGGAAATTGCAAGAGTGAGAATGGAGAACAACAGCATGTGAATCAGCTTTGTGACATGTCTAGTGCTGTATCAGGCTTAGGAATTCATTCACTAGCTGTGCTGAGGCAAGAGAACGGAGCCGCTCTTGTGGGGATTCGAGGTCCACAGAGATCGACAGTCATCCTAGTTGGCTTTCTGTTGCTGTGCTGAACACCACAGCAAGAAGCAATGTGGGGAGGAAAGGGTTTGTTTTGTCTTCCCTGTTTCAGTTCATCATTGAGGAAGGCAGGGCAGGAACTCAAGCAGGATGAGAGGAAGGAATCAAAGAGGGAAGCTGCTCATGGGCTTCTACTCTAGCTCATTGCTCTCTATCACAATTCTCTAGTTGCTTTAGTATGAAGCCAGGCCCACCTCCCTATGGGTGCTGCCAATCACAGTGGGGTAGGCTACTGTAATCATCAGTTGAGAGGGTTCCTCAAAAATGTAGCCTCAAAATAATCTGATTGAGACAATTCTTCCACTGAGAGGTTGCTCTATCTGTGTTATGTTGACAGTAAAAACTAAGGTAGTACCTCAGGCTCCTAGCTCAATTCTAGTCACACCCAATTGAGAAAGCCATTGACTGAGTTAGCCATTTTAAAAAGTCCTTGAGTCCTGGTGGGATGAATAAGCTGGTAAAGGCGCATGCCACAAGCCTGGTGACCCCAGTTCATGGGCCCACATAGGGAAGGGGCGAATTGACTTGCATGCTTTGTCCTCTGATTCTTCCTGTCATGCTTACACACACACACACACACACACACACACACACACGTAACAAAATAACTTTTAAAAGTTATCAAGGACGAGTCCCAACTGATTCATCTATAACATAACTCAAAGGTTCAGAGCTTATTGTGGAAGCAGGGGTGAGGAGATTGTAAGAGGCAAAGGAACAGTGAACGTGCTGTGAAATGCTATCTCCCAGGAACGTCCGAAACTACACCCATAAAATCTTACCAACATGGCTGCCTAAACATGCCCTGCATGAGGATGACATCAAGAGACATTCTGACTAGATGGGGGAAAGTCACAAGGCCTCATTACTACACAAAGAACTACAGTCGACTAAGGGATGCCGGAAGCTAGAGAAATAGCCTTCCCCAGGAAAGAGCATATCAATTGCTTATCCAACACCAAATAGTCAGCTCTGAAAATAGGCATAAAGGTAACATTCTATGCCGAGCGTAGGATTTACTTATGTAAGAATATTTATGTATATACACATATGTATGTAACAGTTAATTTTCAAAAAGGGGGCCATAATTTGAAGAGAGTAAGGAAGGGTGTGTAGGAGGGATGGAGGGAGGAAAGGGAAGGGGGAAATGATGTGCTTATAGTGTTAATAAAAAAGTGTTATCAAGGACATACATTGAGTTCATATTTCTTAAAATAATGCTATAAGGTTGGTGTGCTCAGTATATTTTATTAATGAGGTGTAGCCTTGTGAGTTAGTGTAGTTGGAGGGTCATAAGGACACACATTCTTTGACACAGGGTCTGTACCTGGTCTCTTGCTGCCTGGAGCATGATGTTTGAGGCTTGGAATAAAACCTCAATGACTGCATACATGACAACACTTTGGGAAGCTACCATGAAGATGCAGGCCCAGGCTCTGCTACACTCACAAGCTCTGCCTCCCAGTTTGCCATGCAAAGCTTCTAATGATTGGTGCCATTTCTGTTCTCAGGCAAACAGGGCTGTCTAAACCCTTCCTCAGGCCCCTTCACATCTCCCGGCGTTCCCCAGAGGTAGCCACTGAATAAATTTGGCAGGGGAGTTTATTCTAATAGCCTGTTTAGCCTTGCAGGTCATTCTTCCTTTACTGGGACACATAATATTGAAGCAATAGGGATGAAGATTCTGTCAATGAGCCTCTGAACAAGGCAGGTGAGTGAGATGTGAGCAGAGCATCAACACTGTGGGCCCTTAGGTTACTTAGACCAGGTGTGCACTGAGCTGCTAGGAGAACTGAGAGGAAAGATATTAGAGAAAGACTTCTGGTAGAGCCACGAAGCCAGATTGCAAATTACTTAGATGAAGATTGAGTTCTAGTATTCCTTTCTCATTAACGTATAAAGTATTTTAAGTTTTATTTTCCTATATTTTAAATTTCAAAATAGTAAATCAAAACTCTTGGGCTAAGGAGATGGCTCAATTGGTAAATTGCTTGCCAGACAAAGGTGAGGGCTTGACTTTGTATCCCTAACGCCTATGTAAGCACTTTCTGTAACCATGCATTCCTGTAGCCATTGCTTTGATACCGAGACAAGTCAATGCCTGGTGCTTGCTGCCAACCAGCCAGAGTATCAGAAATGACAAGCTCAAGTTCAGTGAATGATCCTATGTCAAAACAGAGCAACACCAGAACAAAAGGGTGAAAGCAACGGAATCAAAAGATGCTGACCTCTGGCCTCCAGGTGTTCAGACCCAGACACAGGTACATTTTCTATGTCTGTGTATCTCTCCACAGCTCTTACAGGTTTCAGAAAGCCTTGCCAGGAGTTGTAGATGCTGTCATCCCAGAAGTAGGATGTGTAAAATAAAATGTGTGCCTTTAGCTAGATGGGCCATAAAGAGACCTTGCTTATCACTAGGCAGGCACAGGTACAGTCAGATTAAAGGAAGAGGCTGAGCCCCACTTCCTGCCAGCTCCCTAACCTTATCTCTCCCCAACAGGCTTTGCTGTAATATTATTGGTATTGGGAATGCTGCATGCAGCCTTATTTCCACTGAAGGTAGAAAATGGAAACAATTGGCTGCTAATTTTTGTGCAGCAGAGGATGCTCCAGGGCTTCTCAAGGTCTCTGGATCTGCCTGTTAACAACTCTGTAGTCTGGGCAGGTCCTTTCCTTCCTTGCCAAGCTCACTCTGCATTTGCTCATGCAGCCACGTGGCAAAGAGCTCTGTGATATCATTGGAAGGCGCCTTAAGGACAAGGCATCTTATAAATGGGGCAATTGAAACCCCTTCTCCATCTCATCCAAGTCTTTTTTGGAAAGAGGTGCAGGTGATGTCCTTAAATGTTAGAAACTATGGAGTGGTCAGTTGCTGGCCCACTGTCCTATGGAGTGTTCCCACCTCAGGTCACTATATGTATTGGGGGTTCTTCACTTTTGATTATCTGTGTTTTAACTGATAGCTGCTAGGTTAAGCAGGGGGGAACAGGCAGAAATAAGAGTAGGGTATGACTTCTTTTTGCATCCAAAGGTCCTTGAAATGAGTATGTAGTCTCTAAAAACTTTAGCAGTCAGTCATTCATTTTCCTTGTGTAACTTGAGCCTTTACTTAATAACAGTATATTACACTAGTAATATGTGCTAATGTGGCTGATGGTCTCTGGGCCCAGTTTATAAATAAATAATAAAAAACAACTGCAGAGATTGTGGGAGCTATGAGAGAGAATCAAGGGAGAACCCATTTCAGAAAGAAAATCAAGAAAAGCCTATTATGCTCTTAAATCAATCCTAGTAAGGGAAGTCAGGTTGGTTCCCATGTTAAGCCAAGATATTTTTCTCAAAGGATCTCAGTGCACAGTACATGAGGATCTGAGAGATGTGCATTTGTCTGCCTATCTTTTTATTTGATATTGATGAAGCTTCTTCTGCTTCTGCTTCCTCTTCTGCTTCCTCCTCTTCCTCCTCCTCCTCCTCCTCCTCCTCCTCCTCCTCCTCCTCCTCCTCCTCCTCTTCTTCTTCCCTTCAACCACCTTCCTCTGATAGGTACAATTCACTTAGCTCTGACACAGACTCCAGCCTATTGGGAGGAGCCCAGGAAAGACAGTGAAGGGCCAATTGCAGGAAAAGAGTCAGAGCTGAGGTCTTCTTGTGTGTCACACATTCCCTCCTTGTCTCATCTCTTTGCCTGTCCATTGTCCATGCCCCTCAATTTATTCCTTGTTCAGACTTTACAGTTGTCATTCATGTAAATGTTCTCTCATGGCTTCCAGAGTTTTCTGAGCAATGCCATTTACCAAACAGCAATGAAACAGACAGAAATTCAAGATTCAGAGGGCTCTGTGACTTGAAGACACACACACAGAGAACCATTCCCATAGCTCTGAAGACAAAACTGGAAAAATTGCCACACAAGGAAAGCTAGGCTGAAGGTGATTTATCTCTTGCAAGGCCTGGGAACTCAGCCCTGTAATTCCAATTACTTAGGAGATGGAGGGAGAAGGATCACAGATATGAGACCAACTTGGGCTAGAGCAAATTCCAGTTTGTGCATTTTGTGAGGCTGTCTCTCAAAGAGAAACAAGAGAGAGCTGGGAATATAGTTCAGTAGAGAACACTTGCCCAGTGTGAGGTGGTATGCTCAATGCTGAGCACAATTACTTCCTAAGAATCAGCATATCTTTGTATGACATGACTCTGACTTGGATAAGAGGATCTGCCTTCAATGGTCCTGTAAGGATTCCAATGTGCTGAAGTTGGCTCGTAACCAAAGAAATGTCTGGAGTAAATGGGTGTCAAGCAACACAGACAAAAATGGTGTAGTGTGTGTGTTGAGTTGTCCACCTTGGGTCAGTGAGTCAGTGACGCTTGGGGGTTGCTTTAAGGACATTAGCAATGAGGGCATAATATTGCCATATGGCTTAGTTTCTGCCTATTCAGGGCTTATGCTTCCCAGGTACCTATATAAACTTTGAACATAGTGCCGAGTGACAAGCGGGGGAAGAAGAAGAGTGGATAGCTCAGGTCAGGTCTGTTCTGCTCCAGGTGCTGAGGTGAACCTGGGTAAGGAGGTGGAGGATAATGGTGGACAGCTGGGCAGGATGTGATTCCATGGAGAAATAAGATGGAGAAATGATCCTGTTCTCAGTGCCAGGATGTTTTCCCACTTTGTGCAAATGAATTCCATGTGCCTGTCTCCTTCTCTATCTGCCAGGACTTGACTGAAATACTCAGGTTGGCTTGAAAGCTATGTTGGAAGAACCATCTAGTCAAGGTCTTGAGACTTGTATCACCAAGTGTGTCCATATTTTTGAGCTGGACATGTGTTCTGAGTAGCTTTCAGTTCCTTGTTGGAGCCTGTACCTGCTTGTGATGCCCAATTGCTAACCCTAAACCATTCTCTTTTCCAAGCTGAATGCTTACTATCAGGTGTTTCATCCTCATACAAGATGATCAACACAGGGTCAAGAGACTTGACTTTGAGTTCTGACCTCACTGTGGTCTCTCTGAGTGAATCTAAACATGCTGTCTACTCCTTCTGGGTTTCAGTGTTCTCAGTGTTAGAATGGTAGTAATGTGTCTTGTGTACTTGTAGGATATGCAAGTATCTAACACTCCCACCACAGAATCTTTGGCTAGTTAAGTAGTAAATGCATTACAATTATTCTATGTAGACAGATTGAATAAAAAATAGATGTTGTGTGCAGTCAGAGATGGGTAAGTTGCACAGAACCTTACCAACCTTTGCACAGACCCTTACCAACCTAAGAAAGAAGTGCCTTGCTTTTGATAATGCATATTCCATGATGGGTAAGTAAGGCGTTCTTGTCATAACAACCTAAGACAGAAACAGTCTTGTTTATGAAATAAAAAAGGGGGAAATGTGGAGAGCTTTTTGGAACTGCTTGGCAAAATATGACATTGGGCCATGACAAGGAAGTAAGCTCAGGCAGGAATCTAACTTTAGGCTAGAACAGAGAAGTATGTTCAGGCAGGAATCTAATTTTAGGCTAGAACAAAGAAAGCTTCAGGCAAGAATATGATTTTGGGCTGGGACAGGGAAGTAGGCTCAGATAAGCCCTTAGAAACAGTGATCACAGGAGTGATCATAAGACTTTGTTTATTGCCTTGCTTGTTCCTTGACTATTTGTGTTTATTGTCTTGCTTGTTTCTCAACCTAGAATTGACCTTATTACTTGCATGTAATTAAAACAGTATAAAAGCAGATTGGGAAAAAATAAACCCATCTCAGCCTCAGAACTGGCTGGGGTTATGCTATAAATAAATAAATAAATAAATAAATAAATAAATAATAGGTGTTCCTATCAGTCTGACAGGAATTTGAGACTCTTACATAGCTATACCTGAAGCTTGTGGTGCAGTGATGTCCTGGACCCTCTGAGTTTTTCTTTGACCTTGGTTGTTGATGGCTATTTCTAGAGCAGAGCTTCTTCTTTTGTTCTCAGAAGCAGTCAGCAGACCACAGCAGTTTCTCTCTTAGATATACTTTTCCAAGAAACCACATGAACACTGATCAGAGAGTCCATATATTTGTCAAAGCAAACCTTTGTGAATGTTAAATAATGGAAATATGTCCATAGATGACTTATGCCCTTTCTTTCTTTGCCCATACCTGCCCTTGCTTGGCTTTGTCCTGAGCCCACTCCAAGCAGGTGTGTCAGAAGTCCTGACACATACAGAAATCAAGCCCAGTTGGAAATCTGGCAACCCATCCTTTCGTACTGATTTCCACCCTGGTTTCCTTGGAATGCCCTCAGAGTTATGACACCTGGTACCTGCCTTTGTTCAATGCTGAGGGATAAACTCCATTATTTTGAATATCATCAGGTCTTGAAAGTGTTTGCTGATGTTGCTATTGAGAAATTTAAATGTACAACGTGTTCAAATTTGTTTATTAAAAGGCCCATCGGGTTTTAAAAGGCTCTATAGCTTCACTATAGGACACTGAGGTGAGTGAATAAAATGAATCAAAAGTATTTTAAAATTATATTATTTTTCACTCAATATTTAGCAAGTTTTTACTGAGTACCTGTGTTTAGCAGACAGACAATACCAAAGATAATAACAATAAAATTGCCTGCCCTGTTACAGCAGTGTCTCCCTGGTTTATAACATATCCTATCCTTTCTTGTGTCCTCTTTGGTTTCCTGGCTGGGTGGAGATGAACAGCCTTTGCTCCACATTCTTGCCACCAGGCCATCCTGCCTCACCTCACACAACATCACATCCAGCCTTCCTGGAAGCCGTACCTCTGAAGCCAAGAGACAAAATGAACCTTTCTGGCTTGCACACCATTTCTCTCAGGCTCGTGTTGTGGTCTGAGGACTGACTGACATAGATCTGTAAGAGAGTCCAGAGGGGGCTCAGGGAGACAGGCAGAAAGAGGGTGTGGTTCTGGTAGACAAGTGGAATCAAGAGAAGGCTCTGAAGGGCTGGGGATTGTGGTCTACCTTTGGGTTGCTGCTGAAGGTTGTAAGGTAAAAGACAGTTCAGCTGGGCTGTGGTACAGCACAGTGGGGTGCTGTAGGTGGATGTATGGGGGTTGGCACAGGCAGCTGGTCAGAGAGAAAGTGAGACTGTGGCTTCCTCGAGGAATTCCTTACACAGTTGCTTCTCCACCCTTCCTCACAGTGAAATGGGAAGTAAGATTATCAGCTGAGGAGGAGGACGCAGGTAGAGGCTAGCAACATGAGAAACAGTCAAATAGAGAGGAAAGGGATATTGCATTTTGCAATAGACTAGAAGATGTAACTTTCTTGCCCTTAGGCTCACTGAGGTGTGTGTTCGTGAATAAAAAGCAAGGCAACTTCCACTGTGCACTTCTCTCCAGCTGTACTAACCACATGGGCACGAGGGCAAGGGGAATGGGTGGTTAACTTCAACCAAGACTGGGATTTTGCCAAGAGTGCAGCAAGGGCAAGGGAATGAAGGACATGTGTGAATGGACTAAAAATGATGGGTGTGGAGTTGGAGCTGGGTAAGAGAAAAGGTCTGACAGAGACAGGAAGGAGGCCAGATCCATGGGAAGGCTGTCAGTCATGAACTGTGCCAGCAACAGGTTTTGGCAAGATAGAGCATGTGTCCCAGGACAGAGGAAATACTCCCGTGTGTGGTAGTCAGTAGGGAGACACCCTGCAAGCTTAGAACAGACACATTGCAGGGGTTAGAGGATAGGCAGTGGCTATAACCCTGAGACGGGGATGGAAGGTAGCAGAGGGCAGGTCTTCCAGACACTGAAGGATAGGGTTTTGGGTTTTGGAAGGCTAGAGGTCTTAGTTACCTTTTCTGTTGCTGTAATGAAATAGCCAGACAAACGCAATTTAAGGGAGGGAGGGAGGGAGGGAGGGAGGGAGGACTTAGGGTATAGTCTATTGGCAGGAAAGTCAAGGCAGCTGGTCACATTGTATCTGTAGTCAAGAAGCAGAGAGCAGTGGCTGTGTTTACTCAGCTCATGTTCTCTTTTTTATGTGCTCCAGGACCCAAATGCAGGGTGGTACCATCTTCCTTTAGGGTAGATCTTGCCACCCCATTAACCTGATCAAGGCAGCCCTTTACAAGCATGCCCACTGGCTAACCTAAACAACCTCATAGTGTGCTAGAAGTTTGTCTTCTAAGTGACTATAGGTTCTCTATCATTGACAGTTAACATGATCACATCCATCCACTGTGGGCACTGAGGGTTTAATGAGTTTCTCTACTTTAGGTAGCAAGACATCTGTTTAGAGTGTACCATCAGCTTTCTCTGCAGGTATTCATCAGGATTGCACTCCTGTGAAATGGAGGAGTCGGTGTCAGTTTAGGAAGTGAAGGCTAACACTTTGGATGGGCTTACCATGTGGCACACATTCAGAGGGGCATGCACCGCAGATGCAGGACTGTCCATTTGCAGGGGAATGGGGAACTCAAGGCATAGATGCTGATAGGTGGGTAAATGTGGCTGCAGGAGCTGAAGGAGGTTTTTCTTTTGCTAGCCTTATGTGCTGTTCCTCTGAACTTCCCAGACAACAGAGCCTCTAGGACAGTGTCACACCGCAGCCACTTCTCTTTACTGCCTGTTTTCCTGACTCAGCCACCAGTCCTTTAACAACGAGGGCATTGCAGTCAGCCATAGAAACATTAAAGGTGGGTCTATTGCCCTCCTGGAGTCCACAGAGGTCAAGAACACTTATCCTAAAATCTCAAAGTCTGGGGTTCTCACCTCTTCCCTTCACATTAGCTATGTACCCCTGGAAAAGATACTTGGACCATTGTTTCATAGGTAAAAATGGGGGCCCTCATTTAGATGTTGCAACCGATGAAGAAAAGTCTCTACAAGTGCAGTGCTCTCTCAGTACAGTCCTAGCACACAGAAAATGCTAGCTCAATTTAAACCACCCATGTATGAAGAAAAAAAAACCCTTTCTTGTTTGAGTTCTTCCTGGATGGTACTTCCACACCAGCCAGCCAGTGTAGCGATGCTTGGGGTGTGGGGTGCAGTAGAGGAAGGCCACGTTGGTCTTCAGTAATCCCCAGTGAGGACTGATGAAGAATAATTCCAATTTTTATTAATAGAGCAGACTTCTATAGTTCTCTGAGCCAAAGGTGTGCACTTCTCGATCCAGGTAACCCTGGGAATGCAGCACCCCATTCTCTATATTTACACAGGAATGAAAGTACACCGTTGCTCCTGGCTTCTGGGTCAGCCGTGAATAAGCCAGAAGGAACAGGAATAGACACATCCCGGTGAAATGACCTAAAATGTACTACAACCACATGCAAGGTAGCTCTTCTTTGCTTGGACTGGTCAGGAAACAGTGTGGACTGTTCATTCTGCCTTCTGCTTCTGTTTTTTTTTTTTTTTTGGTGAGCTCCAAGCTCATGCTCAGAGACTCTGGGGCTGAGATAATGAGTCTAGACTGCTCATTTGCTCTGCCTGGCAGATGGGAGCACCTGCCATGGGGCAGGCTGGCTCGACAGAGGTTGGACAGTGCCAGAGGAGTCAGATCCTTCCTCAAAGTGCCACAAGGTTATACAATTAAGGGACCGATTGAATCAAAGCCTGTCAACACTCAAGCAATCAAAAAAGTACATCTTCCTGTTCTTCAGGTTGGGAATTTAGTGGAATTACCCTGAATGGGGAACTTGAATCATAAGAAAGTTTTCTTGCAATGCTCCTACAAGTTTCTGGAAGTAATACAAACAGTATTTTGATTCTTTTTGGACCTCTTTAGATACTGTAATATTCAACAAGAATCAAACAAGTAATCTCTTTTTTTCTGTGTGTGCTTGTATGTGTGTGTGTGTGCGAGTGTGCCTGTGTGCATGAGTGTATATGGCTGTGTGCATGTGTGTGTGTGACTGTGTGCATGTGTGTGCTTATGTATGCATATGCCTCTGTGTGTGCCTGTTTGCATGTGTGTTTGTGCCTGTGTGCCTGTGTGCCTGTGTGTGCTTATGTATGTATGTATATGCCTCTGTGTGTGTGTGTGTGTGTGTGCGCGCACACACTAATTATTTTAACAAATGAATTGGATTTGAGATTGGGGCTGTGTTTTCCCTCTAGGGGAACTTGTTCCTTGCTCCAACCAATCCTGTACCCAAGCATAAATCAATATACCACTAAATAGAGTCAGCTTCTCTTGCCTGACCCTAAAGAGCTCAAAGAATTGGGGAAACATCTACAGTGGGAGCCTGGACCTGTGTTTGTTCTATCTATCTATCTATCTATCTATCTATCTATCTATCTATCTATCTATATATCTAAATATCTAAATATCTATCTATTGGAGATAGGATACTCCTGCCTCTGGTCACATCTGGCCTGTTTGGTGTAAGGAATAGAAGCTAGGGTTTTGTGTCTCCTGATCAAGCAATTTATCTGAGTTATATTCTAGCCACTAGAGGAAGATCTTAGCACCAGAGCAGACTCCCACAAGTGAATGACCTAGGGCAAATCACAGCTCCTCCAGACTCAGCTTTCTACTCTGAGGAAGAAACAAATTGGGGGACTTTATAGCCCATCAACAGGGCTCTGATCAGTGCCTACTCAAGTCCAATTGAAAATTTAAGAGTTAATGACTTTGGACCTCAGTTTTACCTGTTCCAGCTTTTCAATATTTGAGGTGTTCTAAGTTGCAATACTACTTCAATGTGGTCAATGACTCTTGATTTTTTTGTTTTCTGCTTTTTATTTTAATTTTTTTCTTTTTCTTTTCTTTTTTTTTGGGGGGGGGGGCTCAGTGTTTTGCCTTCTGGTATGTCTGTACCACATGTAGCCACTGTCAGTGGAGGCTGGGGACCAAGCCCAGAGCTTTGTATACACTAAGTAAGTATTCTACAACTAAGTTACATCCCAAGACATGGTCTCAGGCCTGCTTATTTGTGGCTCAATTTATAATCACCCAGCACCACCATGAAAAAGGCCTTAGGACCCTGGCATGAAGCACTGAAAGCATTAGCAATGTTGCTAAGATCTCTAAGGAGCCTTCTAGCTTTAAGATTGTCTCTTTTGTCTTTTTATATGGTAGACCTTCCTTAGGCTCTATCCCCACCAGCTGCTTAGGAGGATGGAGTAGTGAACAAGAAGACCATGTCTCAAAGTAAAAAGCGAGGACTCATAGCTGAGGTTGTCCTCTGACCTCCACAAGCTTAACATGAACCATATACATGCCTGTCCTCACAGAAACAAATTTAACAAATGTACACACACACACACACACACACACACACACACACACACACAAACACACACACTAAGACTAAGGTATGAACAGCTGCAATGAGTCCCTAGAATAATAGAGTTGTATCTCTGGTGCCAAGGAGGGAGCTTGATCTTGCACCTGCTCATATGCACTCAGCATCCAGGCTCTGGGTCAGAGAATCAGGATGGCATTCAGCCCTAGCACTGCATTAATGGTGTGTAATCATGTTGACAACTGATTCATCACTTTGGCATCCAGGGAGAGATTAAGACTCATTCCATCAGGGCTTCACAGAACTTCCAAACTGCATGGTTTCCCGTCTCTCCTGTTCTCCAGCCTCACTCAGGAGCCCTGGAAGAACCCACCCTGGTGATGGAGATGTTGGCTCTCCAACCTCCAGAACTGGAAGAAATTGGCTGCCAGTGGCTAAGCCACGCAGTTTGTGGTACTTCTATACAACAATTATATTTTCATTCAACTCATATGTAGAATGCAGCTCAGCGTAGTGCCTGCAGTGAGGGCTGTGCTGACATCTGTCATATGACCATGCTGTTCTCATGACTAACTCCCATCTCCCATCACTGTTTGTGCGCATGCCCATTGGCTGTGATTTAGAAGAAAATTTTTATAACATGAGCTCTAGACACACGAAGGAAGCAGAAAGACTCTTAGGTTTGAACACACCTCCAGGTCCCTGCATTCAATCCATATTTCACTGAAGACACATCAAAAATCTCTGTCTCTGAACACATGGTGGTCCATTCTTCCACACATTTTCTGGAAGGTTTTGCTCATCTTGGGCTCCTCATATCCTCTTGACACACCTGTCCTTTCTGTTTCAGAGGTGTACATACATGTGAAAGGGCTGAAAGAGTAGCCTGGTATGCAGGGCTCATTGTGAGCAGGGCCCAGTATGAACAGGGCTCATTGTGAGCAGGGCCCAGTATGAACTGGGCTCATTGTGAGCAAGGCCCAGTACGAATAAGGCTCATTGTGAGCAGGGGTCAGTATGAACAGAGCTCATTGTGAGCAGGGCAAAGTATGAACAGGGCTTA
>JADRCH010000012.1:4342643-4355245 GCA_019843965.1 Rhynchomys soricoides
TATGAACAGAGCTCATTGTGAGCAGGGCAAAGTATGAACAGGGCTTATTGTGAGCAGGGCCCAGTATGAACAGGGCTCATTTTGAGCAGGGCTCAGTATGAACAGGGCTCATCATGAACAGAGTATGAACAGGGCTCATTATGATTAGGGCTCAGTATGAACCCTAATCATACTGGGTGACCCAATCAGGGTGGGTTCTTCCTGAGTTCCTCTGTGAGGTTGTCCACCTCTGTCTTCATATTGACCTATGTTGTACAGTTACAATAAAATTCTTGAAACCAGGTAACTTATTAACACTGGGGTATTATTTCCTTTTGGTTCTGGAGGCCGAGAAACTAAACCAAAGCACCAGCAACTGTTGAGAGTCTTCTTGATGCATCTACACTCCAGGAAGAAGGAAGGGCGAGGCAGCCCAGCACTGCACATGCACATGCCCTCTGTGAGGATGAAGCTCAGTGAGCTGTGAGCGGCCTCACCTCTTAACACTGCCAATCTGGCTTCATCTGGCTTTTGCAGGAGACATTTAAGGCCCTAGCACCTAATGTTCCCTTGTTTGTGTCTGTGTCCTGATACCTTATGAGAAACTAGTCTGGGATGCAGTGCAGCTAGTGGTGTGTTTGCCCAGCATGCACCAAGCCAAAGTTGTGGCCAAAGTTCTCGTTGTTGCATGAGACACCAAGGTGGTACACTTGTGTTGGACTCGAGGTTGTCCTAACAGACTCATTTTAACTGAATTTGCTTCTAAAGAACCTGTCTCTAAATTCAGTACCATTCTGAGGTACTGAGACTTAGGAAATCAACAAAGAAACTTGGAGAGGTCACAGACCAGCTGGTAATAGAATGGTCACCGAGACAGTGTCTAGGCACAGGGACTTCTGGAGAGCAAGGGTTCCCCATAGCCTTGGCTCTGGATTGTTTGTTTGTTTGTTTTTGTTTTGTTTTCAAAATCTTGTTTGTGGGTAGCAGTAATTTGAACCGAGGATGGACTCAGAACTGTAAAATCTATGATTGTGTCCTTCTGCACGGAGGCTGGGATAAGTGAAAATGGACCAGCGAGTGGGAGATTGAGGTTTTCACTGTGCGCCTTTCCTGTGGATTGACAATGGCCATGCTTTTGCATATGGTTACTTGGCTAATTTTAAATGCACTTAACTGTGGGCCAGAGTGATAGCCCAGTGGTTAAGAATGATTTCTGTTCTTTTGGAAGACCACATTGCTCTTTAGCTCACAACAGCTTGCCAGCTCTAGGGAATATGAACCCGGATTCTGATCTCTATAGGTACCTCTATAAATGCACACACACACACACACACACACACACACACTTACAAATTCACTTAATCATTCAGTGTATCTTTCTTTACAGATATTTTATTACCAGGCATAGTCAGGAAATCTTTGTTTATTTAGTTATTACTTATCTAATTTCTAAGACACTACATAGAACTACAGCACTGATCTTATCCATCTCCTCCTTGACCTTGCATATTTAGGAGAAGTTGATCTGCTGGTCTCACTTGGTCTCAAAATTCATGCTGGTACCTAGAATTGTCATCGCCAAAGCATGTTTGAAAGGAACTTTCTAGAACACTGACACTAATTCTTGTTGTTGGCCTGCAGTAATCCATGGGCACAGAATCACTTCTCTGTACCAGACTGTTGGAGCTCATGTGTGGAGGGCAAGAAAGCCATGTCATACGCATCTCTCTGCCTCGGTGGGAATCATAACAGGATGTGATGTGGACTCCTATTCCAGGACAGCTCTAGGGTTTGCACTGGTAGCAGATACGAGGAATAGCTCAGAACCTCTTATTAGATGGCTGTAGTCCAGCCTCACCATCTGCTACCCTTCGGTATTATACTACATATAATTCACATAGTTATGCATATTCATTCTAGAAGATGGTAAGGACACGGCCTTCTTATTTAAAAGTCAATTGCCAACATTCAGGCCAATTCCTGATGGTAAGCAGATCAGAATGAGGCAAGACAGAAAGTTTATAGGGACCTGGGACGCAGAGAAAGAGAGAGGAAAGCCTCATGCTTGCTTGTCCTGCAGACAGTCAAAAGACTTCAGGTACCACTGAGGAAGCCCAAATCATTTACAGAGAGAATATATGTTCTCCACAAGCCATCGTGTCAAGGATGGTGAGTGGGTCATACTTAGGGTAAGATGATGTATGACCTTGGGTTTGTAGTCACTCCACTTTCAGTCTGTCCCTGTCCCATAATTCTACCTCTTGAAGGAAATTCTTCAACTTTTAGCATTGCTGGAAGCTATGCTCTCTGAGTACTGAGTGCTTAGCAACCTTTTGAGCTGTAACTTGAGAGTCACCAAACTCCTGTATATGCCCACTGTAAAGAAACCCAACCGTGACTCTTCTTGGTGAAACCCACATCCACATTTATAGATGTCTCATTATTTCTCTGAGAGCCTCTTTTAATTAACTCCCGTGTTTGTGGTCTATGTAAAAATGCCTTTTAATAAAATCTTCAACTATGCTCCCTCCTGCAATTCTTTTCTGTGGTGAAGTCACAAATCCCAGATTTTCATGCATGGAAGTCCCCAAGGGAAAAGGTGACTTCTCAAGTTGCTGCCTCTGTTCCTATCTCTGGTGACAAAATAGTCTGAGGCGAAAATGTTCCTGTGTCAAGTAGTTATTCCCATGTATGTTCTGTTTTGCCTCAAGGAATTGAGATAATTTATAGACAGAAAAGCAATTTGTGAAGCACAATGTTACTTGTAAATATAAACCAATCAGTGATGAATGTAGAGAATAGATGTGATTTGAATCACAGGAAATTCTACATAGAGATGGGATATGCTAAGGGCCCTACAGAACATGAGGACCTCAGCCTGGACATCAAAAAGACTTTTAGAAGAAGTAGCGAGTGTGCTCTTTGCTGGCCTGACATTTTAACATTGTAAAACGTTTCAATTGTCTTTGAACAAATGTCCCCTTTGTTTTCAGAGTTGTTTCACATGAAACACTTGTATCTGAAAGCACACACTTTTTCAGTAAAATTTTTCAAAGTTCCAGTGCCCCTCTAGGAGATGTGCTTCCTGTAAGAAATGACTTTGGCCAAACCTTCAAGGTCACTGGGAATCCCTTGCAGCCTGCAGTGTAAATAATCACAGGGAAAAGCATCCCCTTAAGCACCTCTGTCAGCAAACAAAGGCTGATCCACAAGGCTGGATGCATTCTGCACGTCTGGGAGCCCATGAATTGACTTTCAGTGGCATTAAGTCAGGTAGAGTCCCACAGCAAGGTCACAGCTCAGCTTCTGTCAAGCACCCTTTCTGAAGGGTGGTACAGGAAGCACATTCTTGCTCTGGGCAAAATGTTTTATTAAAATGATTCTTTTTGTTCTTTTCTATAAATGGGCTTTTGTGACAATAGGCTGTGGCAGCGTGTCTCTTTAGGACATTTATTGTCTAATGATACTAACAGAGCATCATTAAGTGCTACATTAAGTTAATTTCTTTCCACTGTTTCCTCTAAGCATGCATTTATTTTTACAGAGCGATGACCCCTTTCTCCTTCTCCTCCTTCCTTCTTTCTCCATCTCTGTCCTTCCTTTTCTCCCCTCCTCCTCCTTCTCTCCCCCCTTCTCTCTCCCCTTCTGTTTTTCTTCTTTCTGTCCCTCCTTCTTTCCTTTTTCCTCCTCCTCTTCTTAGTAAAAGGTGGAATTTTAAAAAAAAAATGCAGTAGGAAATGTAAATCTCAGATTATATCAGAGGCCCTTCTCCATCATCTGGGGACACAGAGGGTTCCTGAAAGTTACAGATCTTACAGAGATAAAACAGGTCAGTCTACCTTGTTTCACCCCAGCTCCCATGACTTTATTACCAAGCCATTCCTTACGGAGAAAAAAAGAAAAAAAGCAGAATCCAAACTCAGCACGGAGAGTAGCACAGAAGCTCGCATGTCCGGGTTTTCCAACTCTAGAGCCCTCTGCTACTCAGACTGGTGTTTTCAGCACTGTCCTCAGACAGCCAGTCCGTGCTCAGCACCTTCTGGGGCTTGAACAATCTTTCTTCAGTGCTGACCTCATCACAACATCCATTTCCTATTCCTAGTAAACTTCTACTCCTAAACTTTCCCCAACATCTCTGGTATTTTAGGGGCCAGCCAACATGATCTCATGGGGGCAGGTGTAGCACACAAGTTACCTCTGTCTGAGGTCATATTCCTGTTCTTTTAGCCCATCAGGGTTCCTGCTGTCAAAGTGCTCTGTGCTCTGGGAAGAGACAAGTGCCAGACATGCATTCAAAGTAAGGGACTTAACTTAAACCCCTGCCAATGGCTGTTCCTCTTCATATGGTGACCAAGACCATTTCTATCTGTTCCGGTGTCAGTCAGCATCTCTTTGTGTTCTGTGATCTATTAATTTTTTGCCACTGGTGATTTGGCTCTGATACATATTTTAGCACCAACTTGAAGCGTTCTTTTGTACCATGCTAAGAAAGCCTGGCTAATGTGCAGATGCCAGAGGGAGAACCCAGCATGCACAAGATTCACATTCACTGGAGGGTTGTGTATTGACAGTACAATTTTACACAGAGTTAGGGAATACGACCATCTTTAATGCATTAATGCCACTTTTGGTATCAGCTGCATCCCTAGAGAGGTTTATGCAAAGTTCAGTCTTTTTCATAATAAGTGAAAAAGAATCTCCTGCCATTAATCTGTACTTTCTTAAGTCTACCATACATTCCCTGGGATTTTCTGTGGTAAAGGAAGTGTCTGGACATGAGATTCAGAAGGCCTATGCTGTTACAGAAGGCAGTTGCTTGAGAGTTAAAACTGGAAATTGAAAGTAGCATGAGTATGGAGCCTTTGGTGGCAAATAATGTGTGTTGATTACAAGTCACAATTCTTAGGTTTCAACTTGGAGCATTATGTTTGCATTCAGGGTAAGACGGTTCAATACAGTAACTTTCAAAAAACATTGCCTCTTAGAAACATACTTTTGTTGAGGTCTTGCCATCTCCATTTTAGATTTGAGACTTAAGTGGACACAAAGGGAGGCTTGACAAATACATATTTATATATGATTGTCTACCATGCTGCTCACTGGGAACCTGCTTGTCATCTCACCAAACAACAAGCTACTTCCTTCATGTAGAGACAATGAGTGGAACATAGATGAACCAGCCCAGCTGTGCCCAGCCTAAAATGCTAACCAAAGGAATTGGAAAAAAAAGTTTTAAGCAGTAATGTTTCAGGGAGATTTTTGTACCCAATAATAGCTGACTAGTATACTGGATGGCTGGTTACTTAACTTAGATCTGTTTTTATTGTATCTAAGTGGAGCTATTGAATCCTAAAAGGTAGAAAGGTTGAAGGAGCATCCTAGACAGGTGTTGGATAACCAAACACAGATCAGGGGAAGAAATATACTTTACTATTCTACAGCACAATACCTCCTAATGACGGACTATTTTATTTTCAACACTATATAAATGAGAAGAGTTTCAATAGAAATTCAAAGGCCTCAATCGCAAGAAACAAGGAAATGAATACCACACCCTGATTTGATTGGCGCACTGTGCACATGATGATGTGTCACCCTGTATCTCGTGAATATGCACAATTGTTTCAAGCTAATCAGAACCGTAAAGTAATTGGTGATAATTTTAGGAATTTAGAGTTGTGAAGATCAGAAGGGATAACCCACTTAGAAATACTCAAATGAATAAATAAACAATCAGCAAACATTGAATAGTGTGATTATATTTTATAGAGAAATTATTGTGTTATACTGTTTAAAAGGCCATTCTGTTTGGAGTGACATATGGATTCAATATTTTCATATTTTAGTTGAGCTACTTTTGTTGGAATTAAGCCGATGGTCACAGTCTCATACTAAGCAATTGCTCTGTTACTAAGCTGTACCTCCAGGCATTTACATGCTTCTTACTGGATATTTACACTTTCTGTGAGAGATACTATTATCCATGCTTGTGAAAAAGTAGAAATTAAAAGCTGTTCTTCACAAACAAGTGGTTTTTTAAATTGCTTATTGTTGTTGATTGTTTTGTGTGTGTGTGTGTGTGTGTGTGTGTGTGTGTGTGTGTGTGGTGTGCATGCTAGGCGGATGGGTGCATGTGGAGGTCAGAAGACAGCTTTGTGGAATTCATTCTCTCTTCTGCATTTATGCTTGGTTTGGAAAGTGAACTTGGATTGCCAAGGCACATGTGGCAAGTGCCTTGTTGAACCATCTCACTGGCTCCACAAACAAACATTTCTAAGCATGGACTCTGAGCATCATAGAACAAGCTCAGGTTGTACTTTTTTAAATAAAAGTTTAAGTTGGGATGGGGGTAGGGTGATCAGGGGGAGAAGGGGTAGGGATGAATTAGCCAAAACTAAGAATGTATAAAGTTTTTACAGAAACCCTCTAGTTTAGTTTGTAAGCCTATTAAAATATAATATACACAAAAGGGGGTTTGGACAGAAGTACCTTGTATGGGTGGACAATGATGTTGAAGAAGATATAGGTATCAAATGAAAATCTTACTACCAGTTATAGGTCGAGTCCTGGTATGATGTTTTGATTTTGTTTTTGTCAACATGACATAAGCTAGAGTTATCTGGGGAGAGGAACCGTAATTGAGAGGCCCAGCCCATAATAAGTGGTACCACAGCAGGTGGTACTGGACTGTATAAGGAAGCAGACTGAGCAAGCCGATATAAACATCAATATGAACATCACCCCTCCATGGCTTCTGCTTTAGTTTTTGCTTCACTGCCTTCAATGATGAAGGGTGACCTGGGGGTTATAAGGTGAAATAAACCCTTTATGCTCCAAGTTGCTTCTGGTCATGGTATTTTATCAGAGGAATAGAACTGTAACTAAGATGGAATATCTCCCTAAGTGCTATTAGTCAAGAATACCCTAGAGGAACTCTGAAGGTCTTTGCCATTGCTCTTGGTTGCCCGCCATAACCAGATGGTCAAACCCTATTGTTGACCACTTGCATGGGGTCATGAGACACTGCTCATTCTGAATTCAGGACACAGGGAAACCAACCTGGACTTACCAGAAATCTCTGACCCTGCTAGCTAACTCCATAGTACCAGAAAATGCTGGGCAGGCTGCTGGGAAAGGAAAGACACCAAAGACCCAAATCAGTGCTAAACCCTGCATGTTGTAATACTGATTTTCCCTGCAAGATGTGCCCATCAGCACAATAGTAGCATTGATGGTTATGGAGGTAAGCAACCATATTCTGATGATTTAAAGGCCTGTTTTATAAGAGGTATTTCATGCCACATACAATAAAATTGGCTAAAAGCTCAAGACTGGGCAATATCATAGACCCTAGGAAGGACTGTATGCTTGTTATGTTGAATACTCACCCCATTGTACTGCCTACCTTTAGGCCCAGTGCTGCTCTCACCTCGTCAGAGAAGCTTCTTTTCACAGTGCGAATTGGTTAATGCAGAGACTCATAACTGGTCAAGGTGCCAAGTATGAGTAACTGTGAGTGCTCGCCTGTGGATGAATCATCTAGATTAACCTCCCCCATGCAAGGCTCAGGAGACATTGCTGATGAGTAGGTAAAAAAAAAAAAAAAAAAAAAAAAAAAATCAGAGCCAGTAGATGAAGGAGAGAGCGGTGAAAGGCTGACTTCAGAATACAACATGGCTGTGGCTCACACCAACTCACAGCAACTGTGGCTACCTGCACAGTATCAAGCCAGTCACAATGCCAAGATGAAGTGGGAGGGGCTTCCCTTTGTGCTCCACACTTGGCAGAGGAGCATTGACAGTTAATAGTTGCTAAAGGAAAGAGACAGTTACTTTCCTTTGGGGACATGGCTGCTGCTACGGTGTCCATACCCCAGTGATCGACCCCTATACCTATTCACATATAAATAGTGCTGATTGGACTTAGAGTCTTATTTACAATAACAAAAAGGAATGTTAGCTGGAAGATGGGGTGATGGTATCAGAGGGACTTGGAGGGAGGTTGTATTGGATAGATATGGTAAAAATAAATTACATAGATGTTTAAAATTTTCCAAAATAAATAATATAATAATACATAAATAAGATCCTATAGAGAAAGCTCAGAACTTCACGGCCCATATTTTGCATTGGGACATAACCCCTGGCCACATTCATAATTCAGTTTTCTACATCTTTTCCTCATTTTGTCTTGTATTTCATGTATATCTGTAAGTTATCTCACATCTTTAAAACAAGTTTGTGTATGTATTAGAAAGCAATATGAAAGCACACTTCAGTCATGACCTGTGTCTTGAAGAGTTTCTGATGTCAGATAAAGTTGAACCAACAGTGGTCTAGAGGGTTCAGTCTGGCAAGGGGTATTTCTCTTGTGCTACCCGTGACAGTGAAAATGTGTTCCTGTGACTTTGTGATGATTTAATTAGCTCAGAAAGACCTGCATTCACAATCAAGTTGACACTACTTCTTCAGACTCAGAGTCAGTGACTTTGAAATAGCCCATGTGGCCCCTGAACAGACCATTTTGCTGATTTGTCTCCTGGTTCAACCTCAATGGTGTCTACTATGCTACGGTTTCCTTCAGACACAGAGCACTTGCATCCCTGTGTACAAAATGGGAAAGTCTTCTTGCTCAGGGGTGACAGCTGTAGCCTTGTTGCCCATATTGCACTTGATATAATACCTGGATTCTGCTAATTGGAGATACACAGAGCAGAACCATGAAGATCAATGTGCATAGCAACCTGCCAGGTGTCTTAGAGAGCAAATGCTGATTTGGTGGCTTTGGGGGTTCAGAGTGCTGTGCTTTCCATAAATTGTGGATGCTACAACTGCTGATGATTCATAAACTGCATTTTTAGCTGCAGTAAAACAGATGTAGGCAAACAATGCCCATAAGTCAAATCCAGCCACATGCTCACTTTTTATAAAACTAGTATTACAAGAACACAAGCATGCACCCTTGTTTATGAGTTATCTGTGTGCTTCTCCATTACCGTGGTGGAGTGGATGCAGTGGAGATACCACAGCCCCCAGGACCTACAATGGCAAGAGTTTGGTTCTGAGCAAAAATAAAGAAGAGTACATGCAGAGCATGGTAGGCTTATAATACAGGTAACATCAGGCTGCTAGCTGGATAAAACAGGGTCTGCTAGAAGAATCAAGTGACTTCAATAGATCCTACTGGGACTACTACATAGGATACAGAAGACACTGGCAGTGAGTGAGATTCATCAGTGAGTGTGAGACATGGCCCGAAGCAGCAGTTCCCATGACAAGTAAGCAGCTGCCTTCACTACCTCTGCATCCTTTTCATCTCTCTTGCCTCAGTCTGGTCACCTGCAAAGTGGGATTCACAAATTAGTGTTGGATTCCTCCGGAGAACTAATGATTAGGTCTAAAGAATGTTTAACTCATAGCCCACTATATCATGTTAATGAAACAATTGCTACAATTACTTGTGCCTGGAGAAGAAAGTCCTGTCACCTGTGAATGACATGGCCACCAAAGTTTCTGTCACTGTGGATAGTCAGAGTCAGATGTGTAGATTATGCTTGATTTATATGGACTCCTGGAAAAGGACCGTAATGAGCCATTGGATTTGACTTTATCACAGAGCTCCAATATGGATGGCAACATGATTTATCATACAGATAGGGACCATTCATAATGACAAACTTTCAGTTCACTATTTACAATCATCAGGTGCTGTACCAGGTGTCCATTATCTTATGAATTTTTCTTCAAACTCTGCAATGTACTTACTATTACTCACTTCACTTAAGAGATGACAAATGTAATGTCCAACAAAATTAAGTAAGCAAAGGTTAGGAGGGTGGCTCAGTGGGTCCGAATGTCTGCTCTGAAAGCCCGAAGACTTCAGTGTCAATCTCCAGGGCCCACAAAAATACTAAGCATAGCTGCATTATGTCTTCACAAGCAGATCCTGAAAGCTCATTAGCTTGCTATCCTGGCCTGAAATGCAAACTTTTGGTTCAGTGATAGTCCCTTCACCAGGTAATATGACAGGAGAATGATAGAGGAATACATCAATGTCCTTCTCTGGCCTTTACATGTGCATAACTATGAACTTGCACCAACACACTCACATGCATGTAACACACAGATATAGACACAGACACACACATGTGTCCACACACATGCAGACAAACACACATATACACATGCACATAATACATGCACACACATGCACTTGCACACATGTACACACACACACACACACACACACACAGATGCACGAACACACATGGACACACAGTAACTCAGTTTACTCAAGCTCAACCAGGTAATAGCTGGAAGCCCTATTGGGAAGGCAGGCACTTGTGAGAATCCCAACATTGTTTCCTGTGCTGCTTACTTTTATGTTAGCTTGACAGATGCTAAAGTCATTTGAGACTCAATTTAAAAAAACATCTTTATAATATGTGTAGGTGAAGGCTTTAAGCATGCCTATGGGGCATTTTAATTAGTGAATGATGGGGGATGGCCAGCTCATTGTGGGTGGGGCCATCCCTGGGCTGGTGTTCCTGGGTTTTACAAGAAAGCAGACTGAGCAAGCCATGAGTAGAAAGCCAATAAGTAGTACCCTTCCATGACCTCTGCATCAGACCCTGCCTCCAGTTCCTACCCTGTTTGAGCTCCTGTCCTGACTTCTTCAATGATGGACCACAGTGTGAAAGTGTGAGCCAGGAAAACCTATTCCTCCCTCCCTAATTTGCTTTTGATCGTGGTGTTTCGTCACAGCACTAGAAACCATAACTAGGACACTTCCTCTTGCTGGTGAAAAGTGTTTCCCTAAAAAATAATCAATATTTCTTGAGATGAGAGTCTGTTGTGGAGATTATGTTTCAGGAAAATGTTCCCAGCAAAATCTGCCATTGGTTATACTCTCCAAATCACGTTAGCAAGACATTACTGTGAAATAAGAACTTATTCATTTAAGAGTAGTTGAGTACTTTGCTCCCAAAGACCAGGTGGTTTGCATTCGGGGTTAAGCCATGCGGACAAATGGGTCCAGGCCACAGCATGGTGCAATTCTGCTAGTGAGGTGACCTCCCCCTTTACAGAGAAGGCATCACTGAAAGTTTCTCATTGTGTGTGGTGGGATGGGCAGGGGGAAAGGCTAATCAGATAAATGTGCTCCTCATACAAGCCTTGCAACCTGAGGTCAATTCCCAGAAACCATGTAAAGGTGAAGGGAAAGACTCCACAAAATTGTCTCCTGCCCTGCACACTCACACCATGTGCCTCTAATCCTGAACATAACACACCCCCACACACACACATACACACACACACACACACACACACACACACACACACACGAACACACACATGCACACACAGGGGCCATGGAAATAAGAGAAGAAAATGTTTCATAGTTATCTCAACACCAACATTTTAAGATTCTGATCAATTGAAATTCAGTTGACTAACATTTTGGAGAAATTTTAACTTTAAAACAAAAGTGTTTAGCAATGTGCTGAGGACTTTGACTTCCAAAGCTCATGAGAACATGTGAAGGGGAGGGACCGCTCTGCCTACAATGTGGGTCTTTGCCTCATGGATGCTTGGTATCACTGGTGACCCAAGTGCATAGAACATGCTTTAGAATCAAATTGCATCATCTACACTTCTGTGATTTTCACCTGGCTATTGTCACATTGGATACGGTTTCTGTTCTGCAGACATGCCATGGATTCCGGAGCAACTGCTTCACGGATGAGCTGAACCTCCGAACTGAATTGCCAAGAGCATCCTGAGTCTACTGCTTTGGGACTATGCCTTCAGCATGAGAAAGGCCATAGGGAGAAAGCTCCTTGACTTATTTGACTTGAAGCTCAGTCAGACACCTGTCCAAAGGAATGATATGACAGGGTGGGGACTAGCTCCCACATATACCATTCATCCTCAGTCTAGGCATATTGCAAGCCTTTGACAGTTATCTGAGTGTCATTTAAATATGTTTAAATATGTGCCTCTGGGCACCACATCCTCAGCATATACACTACACACGGTGTAACACCATGCTGTGCTATAGACGGACTACAAGAAGTCTTAGGATGAATTCAGGAGGATATACAGTGTGGTTGCTATACTTATCCCCTATGTATACCATCTAGACCAGTGGCCCTCAACCATCTTAATGTTGCAAGCCATTAATACAGTTCCCTATTTTGTGGTACCCTCAGTTGTGGTACCTTCAGTTGTGGTACCCTATGTTGTGGTACCCTATGTTGTGGTACCCTATGTTGTGGTACCCCTCAACCATAAAATTACTTTTCTTGCTACTTCACAACTATAATTTTGCTGATGTTATGAAACATAATGTAAATATCTGGGGTGCAGGATATTGGGCATGTAATCCCTGTGAAAGAGTTGCTCAACTCTTAAAGGTGTTGAGACCCACAGGTTGAGAAGTGTTGATCTAGGCCCATGTAGCAACTAGTCAGTAAGAAAATTCAGAGGGATGTGCAGGAGGATGTGACTAGATATCTTAGCTCAGAGGAAAGAAAGAGAGTCAGCAGGGAGGGTATGAGGAAAGAGTGCAGTAAGGATGTGAGGAGAGAGTGCAGTGAGAGTGTGAGGAGAGAGTGCAGTGAG
>JADRCH010000012.1:4355345-4384810 GCA_019843965.1 Rhynchomys soricoides
GTGGGTAGCATGTACAATGAATCCAGGGTTTTCTGCATACTAGACACAGGGATACTTCCTGTGTTCTCTACCTACTGAGCCACACCTCAACTCCAAGAAGCCTCCCTTCCCTTTTTTTAACAGTCAGTTTGAATGTTTGATAAATGGTCAGAGAAAACAGAAAGTTTCTGACAAGATGTGAAGATTTGGGAGCTATAGTTGCTGCTCCCTTTTCTTCTTCTCATTCTTCATCTTCCGTTTCTCACTTCTCTTTCTTGGATAGGCTCCGTACATTTAAGCAGTATGATATTCTGACTTGCAGCTTCCCAGTTGAAAGCAATGGTAGATGGATCCAGATTAACTTTGCCAGACACTCAGAGGATACAGAATAAAGCATAAATTATGTAGCAAAAGCATAATCTATTCCAGGACTCAGCCACGAGAGCCTCTCATTTCCTGACAGCCTACCATGGGCCACATCACCTCATTTGAAAATAGACTCCCGTGATATAGGCATAACAACCCCAATTTCACAGGTTAAGCCAAATACCCAGAGTAGCGATTCTCAGCCTTCCTAATGCTGCATCGCTTTAATACAGTTCCTTGTGTTGTTGTGACTCCAACCATAAAATTATTTTTGTTGCTATTTCCTAGCTGTGATTTTGCTACTGTTATGAATTGTAATGTAAATATCTGTGTTTTCCAACAGTCTTATGTGACCTTCGAGAAAGGGTCATTATATATTTGGGGGTCAAGACCCATAGTTTGAGAACTGCTGACTTAGCGAGATGATATAGCTTTATCATCACAAACATAGGGGTGGTGTTTCCCAAGTCAGCCCATCTGAGAGCAACAGACTTCTGATCCATGATGGAATAAACCCAGAACCAGCAACTGAAGACAAATATAAGCATCCAACAAAGAATGCAGAGCCACTGGGAGAGAGCACAGGGAGAGTGGACTCACACACAGAGGACCCTCCTGTGTGGTGTGGGTGGTGTGGAATCCCTGCACCTTTCAGGAGAGCACAATAGAAGGAATGTACAGCTTAATGGAAGCTTGCCATCATATTGGCCATTTGCTGGCTCTGTCACCTTGGACCAGCTGCTTCCAAACCATACACCTCATTTTCCTTATCTTATATAGATGCAGCAATGACCAAGGTCCTGAGAGATGTCGAGCAGAGACTTAGCACTCAGCACCCACTCAAGTGAAGGATGCTCTGAAATGTAAACTCCTACTTCTTTCCTTGGGCCAAGGGAAGGTTCACTGTAATCATTTCGATACATCCTATTTAACTTTCCACAAGAGCCTCAGGCTGACGCCAGTACAGCATTCTTGCCACTGGCTGGGAGAACACCACCCCCTTCTCTATTAGAGCAATTACTGCATTCCTGACACATGCTGTCATGCCATTACTCAAGCCGAAATCTCAGGTGATAATTTCCACTTTGTAGGGATGTCATTTCAATTCAGCATTCATTAACATTAATGCTTGTTAATCTATGAAAGGAAAGAGCGTGCCTGTTTGCACAGAATCATGTTTGGGAGGCTTCCCGCTCCATCCTCCTGGACTCCAGTTGCCAGTAACAGACTAAGAGATGCATTTAGGAAACAAGGAAGACATCTTAATAGAAATTAACACGATGCACGTATGCTAAAGAAGTAGACTTGAAACCGTGTTTAGCATTTTCTAGATCCCTTTCCATGTGAGACTGTTTTAACATGTCGATTCCATGTTTGTCCATCTGAGCAGATGGATCCTGTCACTTTCAAAGTGGAGAAATTCTATTTTCATGGCTTCCTTCATGGAGATGATGCTCAGATTTATCAAGCTGCACTACTGTTCTGACCCCTGGAAGGGTAAGGTATCTCTTGTTTTTCTGTAGGGGGCACCCCTTGCTTCCTGTAAGGGGGTATCTCTTGTTTTCCTGCAGGGACAGTCATCCTAGTCAGCCTTGATGAAACTTGTGAAAACCCAGGAAATCTAAGAAGCTTCAGCTTTACTTTTTAGCACCATGTTTGGGGAATCCTCAGATGACTTCGTTTTCTGCTTAGAAGCGGGTTTTTGAAGATGGAAAGTGAGACTGGACATGTAACCGGTGCTGCCTGGCATCTCCTTGCTCTCTAATCACTCTCTCTGGAAGCCTCGCTCTTCACACCAGCAACGGGCTCCTTTACCAAGTCTGCAGGTCATCTCCTTGCCCACACCTCCATTTTGTTGTTTTGAGACAAGGTCCCATGTAGCCCACACTGGCTTTGAACCTGTGGTCATGTTGTCTCCGCCTCCTGAGTACTGACATTGCAGTTGTGCATCATCAGTCCAGACTCTTCATTTTGTGTTGGCTTGTTTGTTTTAAGATTGGGCAAGCTCACAGGAAGCAACCATTAGGTTCTTTACTCTCCTGTGGAGTTCAGTTTTTTGTAGTCACTGAAAAAAAGGCCTTCCCTTTCAGTTTCTCCACGCTCCATCTGGGCCACAGCTGTGGTGTTTTGCTTCCAACTCCTCTTTCCCCATCTTGTGGATGGAATTCAGACACCTTTCTGCATCAGCTCTTTGCTGTTGGATTTCTCGCCTGTAGTTTGAAACTGCCTGGTGCCACTTTTAAGTCTGAACCTGAGAATGTTCTTGCTCACACAGTGCCACCTCATTCGGAGAAGTGAAATATATACTCCACCATGTCTTATTAGTTCATCTGAGATTATTTCAAGGAATGGAAATCTATTTGAATGCATTCTCTGAAGGTATCAACAGAGAGAGCGGATATTACTGAACATCGCTCTAGGCATGCTGCATATTTTATTTCCTTCCATTTTCATGATTATTTTAGAGATCTGAGAAGACACAGAAAGAAAGTGGTGTGATCCCCGGTTGTGCCCATTCGGGCTTACTGGAGAGCTAACACCATAGGGCAGATGTGTTGGCACCTTCCCGAAAGGGGAGCAGTGAAGATTCACCTTCCTTTCTGCTTGCTGATGTAGAAACTCACTTTCATATGATTTTTCTAACCCAAATCTTGAACATTAATAAGGAAAAAAGGAATTATTCCAGTTCTTTTCTTTTTTTCTACCAGCATTAGTGCAAAGCCAAACACGGGAGAACATACACACACGTACTTTGAGAAGCAGTGTGCTTGTCTTGACTATGTTTTGTGGTTCTCTACTTTGTTTTTGTTGATAATTTATTTACGTTGCTGCTTGTGTCTCTTTGGGCTTTCTCTATTATTCCTTTGAGCTGAATCAGTCAATCAATCGTAGGATATTTTTGTTATGCCTTGAATATATTCTAAACCATAAATTTTCTTTAAATACCTTTTAGCTGTGTCTTATGTTGATATGAGATGTTGTTTCTACCCTTCACAACAAAGTATTTTACCAATTTTATTAAGTAAAATAAAAATCTTTGAGCTGGGTGTGATGGTGCGTATTGTTCATCCCAGCCCTTGAGAGGCAAAGGCAGGCAGAGCTTTGTCAATCCAAAACTTACCTAGTCTACATGGTAAATTTTAGGCCAGCCATATGTGGTGAGAATTTGATTCAGAAAACACAAACAAGACCCCTACCAACAACCACCATACCAGAACAAAAATAATCAACCCCCCCCAAAAACAAGCAAACAAAGATCTTTAAAAACACAAGCCAAGGAAATCAGAGAGATTTTTTTGTTTTTTCTTGTTTTGTTTGTTTGTTTTCATTTTTAATGAAAATACATGCAATGTAGACTGGAAGGAGGCACTTACACTGTAAAAGGAGGAGCAGAGGAATTGTTGCAATTTACACACTTGAACGAAATGAAAGGTATTTTCGGAAGTGTATGGAGTACTACTGTAAGTCCATAGAAGACAAGTTCTGGGAAAAACTAAGGCTGCCACTTTCAACCCATCCCATAGACAAACTGAGCTAAACTCCCCAAAATAGATGATTTTCCTCGTATAGAGAAGTTCTCAAAAAATGGTGAGCTTGTCTAATTTCACGAAGCTACCATACTTCTGTGAGCCAAGGTGAACGGCACGTACACGCACACCCATGTGCACGTGCACACTGTGTTGATGGCCGATTTCATTGATGGCTATTGAATACAAGTGGAATGACAGCCAGCCGAATTCAGTCTGTAAAGTAGTTTGACACTCAAAACATAAAGAAGAGTTGATATTAATATATCAGTATACGCGACAGAAAATTACAGTCAACTCAGAGGTTGCTTTTGTTGAGACACAGTGAAAGTACTGGGGTTGTCTCTCCAAGCTCCGGGAGAGCCAGGCCTCACTGTCCTTTCCTTCATGGTTTGTCAGAGGCTGGAACAAACCTCACTCTTAGTAGAGATGCTTCAGAGGCAGACACTGAAAGGATGGCCCTTGTCTTTACAGGGCATGGCACCCTAACTATGCACTGAGAATCGAGATAAAGGTAAAGAGGCTTAAAGGGAAGAGATGGGGCTCTTATTATTTGTAAATGACATGAACATTTACATCAAACTGGAAAAGAATCCACAAGTAAACTATGGAAGGTAATGTGTGTTTAGCAAGCTGCCTGGGCATGAAAGGAGCCTATTCCAGTTTTAATATTATCAAAAATCTAATAGATAATATATCATCGAAAGCTATCAATATAAAGCAACTGATATGGCTCATAGGCCTTCTGTGTATAGAATGTAAAATCCTGCTAACAAACACAAAAACCTGTGTGGGTGAGCACTAATGCTGTGTTAACAACATACAGATAAGAGCGTTGTTTAAAGGTGTTAATTCTTCCTAACAATACATAAAGTAAGTTATCACTGTAAACATCATTGGAATACCAAAAGCCTTTGGAAGGGAAACTTACAAAGAGGGTCTATTCCTTAACTAATATATTGTTAAATTAACTAAATTTAGAAAATTTAAAGCAAAGTAAGAAAGATGCAGTCCTATGTTATCAGTAGCAACACACACCACCATCTTTCTTTTATAGATTGGAGAACTGGCCCATAGTGTGGAAAAAAGTGGAGCCCTAGCTTACACGTGGGACTTCTCTAATAGCAATAGGTTATACAGCAGGACACAGCAGCCGGTGCTGCCTCTATTAAAGCTATTCAGACAGCAGAGGCAGGAGGAACACTTGAACCCATAGTTCAAGAGTAGTCTAGGCAATATGACAGAACCCTGTTTAAGATGGGAGTGTGTGGTAGGGGCAGACAGACAGACAGACAGACAGAGAGAAGATTTTGTTGGTGTTGTTTCGTTCCTGAGGCAGGGTCTCAGGAGGCATAGGCCGACCTTGGACTTGCTTTCGAGGTTGGTCTTGAACGTTTGTTCCTCCTTTCTCTCCCTGTGAAGTGCTGGGAGCAAAGGCCTTTGACACAACATCTGGCTTCAGGAAAAGTTAAGTTTAAGAAGACTAGCAAAAAAGTACAAAGATCCTAGAAGGTGATGTCTGGTGAAAATATCTCTTATTTTTAAGTGGAGAAAAAAAATTCCTGAACAAGACCAAAACCCCTTTAAAGGGCAAACGTGATTGACTGACATGGAAGCATAGACTCCATTAAATCAGAGAGGCAATGTAACAGAAAGTGACAAACTTGGAGGTTTTTTGGTTTTGTTTTGCTTTTTTTTTTTTTTTTCAGAGTGTCAAATAGTACCAACATGTAAACTCACTGTGGGGGATTAGAATCAGTAAGAAATGATTGGAGAGATGGCTCAGGGGTTAAGAACACTGGCTGCTCTTCTATAGAACCCAGGTTCAGTTCCCAGCATCCACATGGCAGTTCACAATTATCTGTTACTCCAGTTCCAGGGGATGACACTCTCACACAGATATGTGCAGGCAAAACATCAATGCATGTGAACTAAAAGAAGGAAAGAAAAAGAAATGATAGAATACCCAGGGAAAGTGGACAATGTTCCCTTTAGATACTTTGGTGGTGGTGGTGGTGGTGGTGGTGTGTGTGTGTCTGTCTGTCTGTTTGTGTGTCTGTGTATGTTGGGAAGCAAGAGCATGGTTAATTTGAAAGTAATCTGAAGACAGGAAAGACATAACTTCAGGGAAATGCAAACTTCCAAAACAATGAAATACCACCACCTTCCACCAAATGAGTAGTATTAGCACATCAAATAATGCTGTGCCTTGACAAGGATGGGAGACCTACAATATGGTCCAGATTCTTGGCTGTCCATTGCTAGAAGGACGGAGAAGCCAAGTGCCTGCTTCATGTAAGGCAGGTCATTCATAGCTATGCACCTTCCTGTTGAAGGCTCTGTGGTAACATAATGCTTCACTAAAGAGCAGTACAAATGAACAAAGAGAGGCAGCTGGTTTGCAGCACAGTCCTTCGATATACATAATGGGCCACACTGGTCAGCTTTGTGTTCTATTAACAGACTACCTAAGAAAATCCCTGTAAAAGAAGAATGGTTTTTGGCTGACAATTTTTGCCCCACTTTTTTTTCCTCGTTGATTTCATTTGGGGTAAAGCAGTAGACTAGGGCAGGTAGAAAAGATGAATTCATGTCAGACCAGAACCAAAACCCCCTGAGCTTCATGTCCTGTGTCCAGACCCCATGTCTTTTCTTGCCCCCATTAGTATCATGGCATGGGGATGAAGCCTTAAACTCTTGGGTTTGAGTGGGGTTCTCTATACCAAGCCCTAGCACATTTCAAGAGTGTGTGAAGTCCTGAATGAAGGCTGGACGTGGAGTCAATGGATGTGCCTGGGCTCTAGGAGACAAGCAGTGAGATGAGAGTCAGAATTAATGGGCAAAGGCTAGATTAGAACTTGACTGTAGTGTGCATGAGATGGGAGGCTTGTACTGGCTAGTTTTGTGTGTCAACTTGACACAAGCTGGAGTTATCACAGAGAAAGGAGTTTCAATTGAGAAAGTGCCTCATGGGATCCAGCGGTAAGGCATTTTCTCAATTAGTGATCAAGGGGGGAGGGCCCCTTGTGAGTGGTACCATCTGTGGGCTGGTAGTCTTGGGCTCTATAAGAAAGCCAGCTGAGCAAGCCAGGAGAAGCAAGCCAGCCAGTAAGTGACATCCCTCCATGACCTCTGCATCAGCTCCTGCTTCCTGACCTGCTTGAGTTCAGGTCCTGACTTCCTTTGGTGATGAACAGCAATTGGAAGTGTAAGCTCGATAAACCCTTTCCTCCCCAGCTTGCTTCTTGGTCATGCTGTTTGTGCAGGAATGGAAACCCTGACTGAGACAGAGCTGAACACAATCTGAACATACATAAATGAAATATGTTATTTCACCTCTTGTCATTACGATTGGTTTAACCACCGTTTTTAGTCATTTGTTTCAAAATCAGACCCTTGGTCACTAGGAATCCATTACAGAAAATATTTGCTTAGTGATTATTTTCTTACTGTATATTTTTACCATTCTGTATATATACGCTTGTTCACACGTGTAATCATGGGTGGGCACTTCAGGCTGATATCAGATGTTTTCATCAATTGCTCTCCACTTTATTTTTGAGATAGGGTCTTTCACAGATCAGCTAGGATGCCTGGCAGCAAGCCTCTGGATCCTCCTGTCTCTGCCTTCTCAGTGCTGGGATGGCAGGCACATACACAACTCATGGGAGCCGAGGATTGAACTTGAGTCCTTGTGCTTGTGTGGAAAGTAGTCAATGACGGAGTCATCTCCCCAGATCCCTGCTGCATTTAACGGGACCTGGACAACTTCCACTTTATTTATTTTTATATCCTCAAGCACTTAAAACATTATTGTTGGCTCATGATAGATGTTTGATAAAGATTAATTGAGTGGATATATAAAATGAACACCATTATCTAAGAGAACAGACAATGGAGGCTACTTAATTATTAAGTACTTAGAATACTGTAGGTGAAGCAGGTATATATGACTGTGTAGTCACCAAGCACTGTGATGCTTTCGTCCACTTTTTAGGTGACACATGAGCTCTGAGACTTGACTTTTCTAAGCATTGGAAGCAGGATTTTAATTCTTAATGTTTTAACTCTAGACGTGTTTGCTAGACCATGATGGAAAGCAATCATGCTCTGGATGGGAGATGGCTCAGTGGGTAGAGTTTTTGCTGTGCAAGCATCAAGACTCCAGCCGTAAGACTTGCGTCACGGAAGGTGTGGTGGCGCAGACTTATAATCCCAGCACCCAGAAGCAGAGAAAAGAAGATCCCTGGAGCCCACTGGTATGTCAGCCTGGTCTAATCAGTGAGGCTCAGCCTAGTGACAGACCTTGTCTCAAAAAAACAGAATGGAACAAATGCCTCCACATACATTATACACATGCATATCAGACACATATCACACTATACACACACACACACACACACACCCCATATATACCACACACATGAATACTACATTCATATACCACTCTCCCACCCCACACAAGAGTTATATTTTGTGAAGTCTTACTTCACAAAATATACTTTGTGAAGTGTAGCCCAGTTTGGTCGTAAACTTACTACTCTTCAACCTCTGCATGTTAGCAAAATACATAGGATCGAGCCCCTAGCTCCAGCATGAAGCTGTATTTTATTTTATTTTAGTCTCTAACTTTCTCAGCAAGTATACTTCTAGACTCTGAGAAGTGGGGGATGGAAAAGCTCACCAACTATGAACTTGTTACCCAAGGGGTCTGTTCTCTTTATCTTATCCTTATGCTTGGCACCAGTGTGCACACAAGCCAGAGCAGCAGAGCAGATGTTAAGCCAGGCTTCCTCAGCCTAAAGCAGGATAGATTATAGGCTGTGGCAATAAAGTCAAAACATAAACATGCTTTCACATACGTGCTCAATTACACTTTAGGCCCTGCTTGTTTCCCTTAGAACTTTTCAGCATCTGTCCAAAAGAAGGGGAGGTTGATTTGGGATATTAATTTCATGAATATATAACAAAGCTGACTGCTGGAAAGTGCCATTTTAATATAGATAATTTATCTATGAACCCAATGTCATTTTTATTGAAGTCATTTTTCTCCTTATTGAGTTGAGGATGAATATTCTCTACTGACTTCTGTCATCATGGCCAGACCAAGTTCATTAACAGTACGACACACCATTAACTAACCACACAGAGTTGTGAGAGATTGATGCCATAGCCCTTCGGCCACCTGCTTCTCTGCCACCCTAAAGAATGAGTTCTCAGAGCTGCCATCCTGAAAGCATGACTTTGGCAGGGACTATGAAAGCTGACAATGGTGTTGTCTTTGGGACCTAACCATTGCCTCACAACTGCTTTCTTACGTCCCTTTAATTCAGAGGAGCAGGTGTCCCTCACCCCTGGAAAGTCAGTCTACGCTTTGCTGACCACTGTAGCCAAATCATTGCAAGTCCAGGCTAAAATGAAGGCGTAAGTTAAAGCAAGCTGTACAAAGTAGAGGAAACAGATTAACATGCCTGATTATTCATTACAACTTGTAAAGCCCCTGCCAGACACTTGCTGTTTCCAGAGGCTGAATAGAGTCAGCTGCCTGGTGCAGGTGGTGTGGAGCCTCAGGCTCTGCCCTGTAGCTGTTTGATCTCCCTGTGATTTTGAAACTGTCTCTCTAGAACTGTCAGCTAGGCAGGGACACAGATGCCCCAAGGGCATCTGTGTCCCAGGCTCACTTCTTTGCACACTGTCACCTTTGTGATCTGAACTGGATTGACTTGTGATCAGATCATGTGTATCTTTGGGAAGTGAGAACTTTAGATACAGGCTTCTTTGTACAGGTTGCCAGAGACAAATGAAGATTTGTCTTATTTATTCCTAACTAGAAAAATATGTTTTCATATATACCTCTAAAAGACCCTTTAAAACACACACGCACACACACGCACACGCACACGCACACACACACATGTGCATGAGTGCCACAATTCTAGTAGATCTTATTAACTGCCTGGAGCCTTTTCTTACATTAAAGATTAAATACGCACACTAAGATGTTGAATTGCTATTTGAGACAGGGTTTCACTATGTAGTCCTGACTGGCCTGGTACCTGATATATGAGACCAGGATAACCTTAAATAGAGATCTGTTTGCCTCTGCCTGCTAAGTGTTGGGGTAAACATGTGAACTATAATACTTGGAAGATGTCAACTTTTGATACAGATGTGTTTTTCTGATTCTCTCATACAACCCCTGGCCCATTCTTCCTTTCCACTACATTACTCAGCATGTGCCTTCCACCTGTCTGCAGTGCATATCCTCCGGCTTGGGCCGGTCCTTGCTTAGGTCCCTCAGGTCTATTATGCCACCTATGGATCTGGCAGGAAGCACTGTTAATGCCTTACCACGAGCACACCTACTCAGGAGCTAGATAAATATCTCTAGTTCTGCCGCCTTCCAGCCTCCACCCCTGGCTGGTTCTATATTAACCTTTTCTGGTGGCCTTTTCTTCTGGTCTTAATCTGATTCTGTCTTCTGACTCTTTCCTATAAAGGAAGTTCCATGGTCCTCATTTTACACAGCCCTGAATTAATCCTGAGAGGTAAGTGGGCAGGATCTGGCAGTGGTACTGATAGGTAATTGCCATTGCGCTCTAGATTGAGACCCCAGAGCTAAGGAAGTATTCTTCAATTTGTTCAAGACTGAACAGCTTGGCATGAACCTGACTGTAATTCTGGTCTTCATTCTGTACTCGACCTAGCAGATTGTTATCTTTCACGTGTAAGAAAGCTTGCAGCTGTGGCTCTCTGAACAATATTGTTGAGAGTGAGCCCTAAGGATCTGCCCCTCCTAAGCACCACTGGTAATGAATGCATGTTTGGGCCGGAGGTGTCCTTTTCATCAGTGGTATAGCCAATGAAGTGTTCTTGCTCCAGCGAATGACCTTCCATTCATCCCATGCAAGAAACTTTAAATAGACTCTGTGGGTCACACCCCAAAAAGAAGGCCATGGGGTTCTGATTCCTGTTGAGGGGAAAGGAAAACATGCTCCTTGTTTTCTTTTTTGTGGGTTTCCTAGTGTGCTTGCTTTACAGGGTCTTATTGGATGCACACTATGAACATATATTCTTCTTAGATAAAGGCAAGATAAATCCTCCTCTATCATTAGAAGCCATGCGTGTGTGTGCACGTGCCTGCATCCAAAGAAACACGTGATCTGAACACAAGTCAATCCAATTCAGTTCACAAAGGGGACAGTGTGCAGAGAAGTGAGCCTGGAACACCGATGTCCTCCAGGCATCTATGTCCCTGCCTAGCTGATAGTCATAGTAGGAGGGGGATTTATTGAGGAGAGGCGTTTTAGAGAGGTATATAGGGAGATGAGAGACAGGAAGGGGGTATGTGTGTGCCTGAGTGTGTGTGTGTGTTTGTGTGTGTAAAATGACTTAAATTCATTAACCAATTGTATGAAACTGTCAACAGTAAAATGTTAGAAAGAAATCGTTGTTGTTCCTCTTGCAGACCATTTGCATCATTTGAACTCAAAAACTCAATGGCAATATGTCTCTGTTTGTATATCTATGGCATTCACTGACGACGACTGATGTCTGCAAATAGGCAGTCTTCTTTGATTGTCTCAACCCTCTCCTCCAATGTTTTCAAAGATACTTAGAGCAAACCACTGTTCACTCTTACGAAGGATTGCTATAATTTATTTTACCTGAGGGCAAAATCTTATCTATTTAGGAAGTCTCATAAAAATATCTCCAGATGGCTTAATTATACTATTTTAGGAACCAAGGACATAAAAATAAAATGGATACAAAGCACAACTCAGAATCGTAGAGGAACAAAAAAAATAAAAGTCAAAAGAAAATATCTGAGTCTTCAAAGATGTGTGTGGGCTTATGACTTAGGATGACAGGCTCAAGCAACAGGACAAACATGAAGTTCCTCCACCTGGTAAAGAACTTGTACCTCACAGCATCAGAACATGGGAAGAAACCTAATACTTCATTCCTCGGATGGAGAATAAGGTGAGAATGTCTCTCTCATCCCTCCCATTCAACATGTTACCTAAAATCCTAGTTACTGCAGTAAATACGAAAGAGAAGGGCTCAAGAGATGCCTTAGTGGTTGAGAGTCCTTGCTGCTCTTGCAGGGGACCATAGTTCAGTCAGTTCTCAAGACCTACATCGAGTGGTTCACCAGCTCTAAGGGAACCATACTCATGTGTATATACTAGTACACACACACACACACACACACACACACACATAAGTAAAAATAAAAATACAAAATATGGAAGAGAAAGAAAACATGTAGTGTGTTAAATAAGAAATACAATTTTCTTTACTCATGGATGTTAAGGTTATTAATGTAGAAAATCCCAAGGATTTGATGAAAACTTCCCCTGTAACTAATAATTGGCAACGGGTGATAGGAGGTTAGTGTGTGAAAGTCAAAAGTTTTCCCGTGTTCCAACAACAGAACAAGTGAAACTTGAAATAAAAGCATCCAATATTGGGCTGGTGAGATGAATAAATGTAGTCTGGTAAACTGAGTTCTGTACCTAGAACTCATGGAAAGGCAAAAGGAGAGAAATGCCTGCCCACTCTTGTTGTCTGACTTCCACACACGGGCCATGGCATATAAGTCCCTCCAGCGTCATGTACGGATACCCTCCAGCTTCCATCCCTTAAAACACCCACTTGCCACCTGCCACCCACCTGTGTAAGCTGCGAATTCCAAGCTTAATATTCTCCTCAAACAGTCTGTAGTTTACTATGCAGAATTTGTAAACACAGAAGTGTGTGTGTGCGTGTGCATGCATACACACACACACACACACACACAGAGCTAGAGCGAGAGTGGGCAAGAGAGAGAGAGAGAGAGAGAGAGAGAGAGAGAGAGAGAGAGACAGAGTCAGAGAGAGAGAGAAAAAGAATAAATAAAATGTAAACATACAGTATTTGTGTTAGACTTTCTACCACTGTGATGAAATACAGGAGAAAAATAACTGAGGAAAGGTTTGCCTGGCTCACAGCTTCAGGGGTGGCAGTCTGTGGTTGACTGGTTCTGTTGATCTGAGCCTGAAATAAAGACTGTCATGGAAGTGGGGGCCTGTGTTAGGATGAAGCAGCTTAGCTCAGGGTGCCCAGGAAGTAGGCAGAGATAGACAGGAAGAGCTCAGGGACAAAGCAAGACCCAGTGACCTTTTTCCTCTTAACCAGACCCCAACTTCCAGAGCTCTACCACCTTCCAATATCTATTCAAAATCTAGCTTCTCCTAGAGGTTAGGTCAGAGTCTATCTGCATCCTAACACCCATCTAACTGGTAACTAAACCTCCTACATATTAGGCTTCTAGGGATGTCAGATTTACATCATAACTGTCTCACTTAAATGTGTTCCAGACATACGTCTGTTGCATGCATCTGACCAGATATAACTGTAACAGACTCTGAATGGGCTGCACATGGAAACCAGAAAAAGTCATGTCTTTGACAAAAGAAGTACAAGCAAACCTAAATTAATGGGAGATGCTTCATGTTCACAGAAGATTTGATGCTGGGATGAGGTCAAATTCTCCTCAGGCTAACTATAGAGTTAAAGTCCTGACTAAAACTTAGAAAGCTATTTGTGGATACTAACACAATAATGCTAATGTTCACACAAACACACAAACGTCCTAGAATCCCTAACATGGTACTGAGGACAACAGATTTGAAGGATTCACGCTGCCTGATTTCGGTGTTCTGTGAGGACAGTGTGGTATGGTGAAATAGTACACACATACATCAGTAGAACATGTTTTGAGAACTTGGAGTCAAGTAAATGGCTCTTTAGACAAGGATCAAGGCATTTCAATAGAGAATAGCAGAGCTTTAAACAAAGGGTGCTAGAACAGTGGAATGCACATATGCATAAAAAGATTGCACAGACCAAGAAACTTTTCATAAAATTAAACTTAAAATGTATCATATATTTAGGTGCAAAACTGAAAAAACTCAAATTTAAACATTAGAAAATCTATGTGACCTTGGGTCAGGGCCATGAGTTTTTGGTACAATCTCTCAAGTACAACCAATGAAAGAAAAGTGTTGAGTTAATCTTTAGTTTACAAACATGCACTTAGCCTCTGTGGGCTGGAAGTTAATTTTTGCCTGTAAATAATATTAACTTTCAGTCTGGATGAATTTTTGTAACATGACCAGGAAAAGGAGGACTCAAGACATTGAAACTTATGATGGTCAGCATTTGTGTCTGTCACATTGGGTTGTAGGGACACAAAGTCCACAGAGATCCTTGTTGGCATTTCTGATCTTGACATTAAATGGCAGTTTTCCTTTGGAGTTTGGGGAAGAAACTAACAGTCTAATATATATTGAAAGCCTGTTCTGTGTCAGGCTTTACATTGATTTGTATGTAACTGCAGGAAGAAATCTCTTCCTCGGTCACCTTGAATCCTGACTCATTATCCACACTCAATCTATAAGTAAGTAACAGAAGACTATTCTGCAAGCTGAGAACCCAACCAATGATGAGGAAAAGCTTCACTGTAAAAGGACTGGGTGTTTTACAGAAGTGGGTCTAGGTATGCCTGCTATGTCAGGCTTCATTTTATTCTTTTAAGCAGCCTTAGAAGTCTGTGCTACTTCGCAGAGTGTGAAGAAGCAGGGGTTGGGAGGACATGCAAGAGGCCATTGCTCAGGGCAGAAGCTATTCTGAGGGTAAGAAGCCAGGGACTGGGTTTTATAAACACGGCTCTATTTTTTTTCAATTACGAACTCTCCCAGATTGGGAATCTCTCATAGAGAATAAAGTGAGCACCAGAGAAATCACAGAAGTTTCTCAAAGTCACACAAGTAATAGCAAGTATCAGAGGAAGGACTGAACTTGTCTATAAACCCATAACCTTTGTTGTCCTGATTCTCTATATGAACTCATGTCAAATAATTAGTAAATGGGCAGAACCAAATACGAAGGTATTTGGGGCTCTTATTCTGGGATCTCCAGTTACTTTCTGTGTGATCTCATATAAATATTTAATATAGCTGTACCTGAGATTCACATAGAAAAATCAGATGTCTTCTTACAATGAAATGAACATTAACAGGACAATTAATGGCAAACTTCTGTTGTGTCCCATGGCATAGGTACAAGATAAGCAAACGACGGGTAGGATTATTTTAATACATCTTTCTTCATAAAGAACAAATACTATTTGAAAATGTTTCTTGGATTCTCAAATACCACAAAACATCTAAGCAGAACTTGATTCGCTGAAGACACAGAAAGAAGTGTCTGATCAATGCTACTTTAAAAGGTTTGGATGGAAACAATTCTATATTGGGGCAGCCCATCTGACCCACTGGCTCCTGTCTGATTTCCACTACCAGAAGAAAGAATTTCAGGCTGAATTGTAAGGTGGTTGCTTTTCTTACCTTCTTCTGATTCAAGAACTTCAGATGTGAATTTTAGATACGTGTGTTTCATTTGGAATATCGTTAGAGGTCAGAATACAAAGGTCCATGGGAAAAAGGGTTGGCTTTCAAGGGAGGGGAGATCAAGTGCAGTTGGATCAAGGATTATAGGGGAGTAATGGGTGTCTCAATTAAATCCCTCTACTTAGGGATCAGGGAGGAAAAGGTGGAAAGAGTAAGACCAAGAGGTGATGGGGGACACTAAGGAATCAAGGCCTTCTGGGTACAACAGGGTAGACACATATATAAACTCACTGAGTCTGAGGCAGCATGCACAGGACTGCATGGGTCTGCAGCAGACTGGGTCTAGGGTTGAAAGGAGAAGTGGGCACATGCCTCTGTCCCTAACCCAGAAGCTACCTCCAACTGATAACCACTTGCAAATGGACAATCAGTTTTCTCCAAGAGAGTCTCACTAGGGAAACAAACCTCTTGTAAGTTTAGGACCCATGTTCAGTAGTCGATGCCCAGCACAAATGAACTCATTGGCATCTTTGAAGGTTCTTTTTCTCATAATGTTAATTCAGATTTTTTTTTTAACCTTACAGGTCCTTTATGTATATATTATAACTTACTGTTTTGTGTTTTTATTTTTGAGTAGATTCCTGTGTGTGCAAATGTGTGTGCCTCTGTGTCCATATGCATGTCTTGTGCTTTTTCTTTGACTATCTTTATCATTTGGTTGCACTGTCCTATTCCAGTTTGTTTCTGTTTTATATTATATTTTATTTCATTGTATTGCTACTCTTTGAACTCCTGTTTGTTTTCTAAGGGGAGTCAGAAAGGGGGTTAATTTGAATGAGAGGGGAGGTAGGGAGGAACTGGGAGGAATAGGGGGAGGGGAAACTGTCATCAGAATATATTGTATGGAAAAGAATCTACTTTCAATTTAAAAGGGGGGGGGGTAGTAATGGACCAAAAAAGTGTAAAGGGGGTGGGAGGTGGGAAGACAGGGCAGAAGAGGGAGGAAATACTATAAAGACTAATTAACACTGCATGCCTTTTGAGAAAGTAATTAAGGAAACCTGCTACTGTAGACATTTATCAAAATACATACATATGGATATCTAAAAAGTGTTTACTCTCTACATTATAGAGTTACTCTACCATGGGGTGATAATGCCCTGTTAGACACTTCAGGCTAACAAGCAAAAAGCCCAGGTTCAGAAATGGGCTACTTCTTTAAGAGTTATGGCCAGAGAGTTTCCATAAATCCACAAATAATCTTTTGCCAGTGCTCTAGGTTACCCTCCAGAACTTGATGATAAGACCTTAGCAATAAATACAGCTTGTACGTGAGACCAAGAATATGGAGAAATCAAGTTGGTCTCATCCCTACTGGTTAGCTTCCTCAGTGCTGCCAGGTGCTCTGCAGGCTACCAGAGGAGGAAGGTAATTAGTGTTGCCTAGTTGTGAAGTTTGTGAGTTGTAATAATGGCCCACTTGCTAAGACATGGCCACTGGTGCATTAGTGGCACAAATGTTATGGGAACAAACAACCACTCTCTGAATTTAAGTCCCACTCCACAAGTTAAAACTGATACCTGGCATTATTATCTGGGCCAAGAACCTGATAATGAAAGAAAATACTACTAGTATTATGGATATAGTAACTGACTCCTAATGACTTATTTTTATACCTGTAGATTAGTACACCTCTCAAACCTCAACAGAGAATCTTCTTTTAGCAGGAGATAGCAACTAACACAGAGACCCACAATTGGTTAAGGTGCAGAGAAAGAGAAACTGTGGATTGCACAACCGTAAAGAGGTCATCATGCCATAACCTCTTCCGAGGGTTTAGGGATGGTGGTAAAAGAAGGGACAGAAAAAATGTAAGAGCCAGCCGTGGTAGATTACTGTTAGGAAACAGTGTTTTTCAGACACAACAGGTTGCAGGTAAGAACTTTCAACAGTTCTGACAGCGTGCCCAAGTCCTACCCAGGCCAGACAAAATCTCAGCATGGGTGTAAGGTCTTCACAAAGCCCTACCCCTAGCTGAGCACTATTAACAATTGGTAGCTTCTGGAAGAGTCGGTTTTCTTTGAGGATTGGCCCCTTCTAGTGAAGAAGGGCTCCAAGCCCTTTGTGTTTGGGTATCACAGATTGGACTTGATAGGTTTAGAAATAGAAAGGAAAAAAAAAAAAACAATACACAGTTGGATGAGTTGGGGAAAGGGATGGATCTGGAAGGAGATGGGGAAGTGGGGAACATGGTATTTTCAAAGAATGAATTTTTAAAAAGGAAAGGAAAAACTTTATACAAGTTGGGGCTCACCCTATGTACGAGGCGCTGTTTTTGTTACTCAAGGACTTTCACTGCATAGCTAGTGGGGCTTTTGTTTTTGACAAGGTCTTGCTAGTTTATTTTGGTTGGTCTGAAATTGCTTCAGACTTGGGGCAATCCTCCTGCTTCTGCTTTTCAAGCTCTGGGGTTACAGGCAGGTGTCACCAAAGAGTGTTTTTGCAGTAAATATTTTGACATAATTCGTGAGAAGTGCCCCAGTGAGGTGCAGATTAAACACGGTGAGTGTTTGGAGGTGGTGGAGATTATTTCCAGTAGGAAGACTTGGAAACATTCAGAGAAGAGGTAGCATTTGATTGGGACCTTGACACATGAACAAATTTAGACATGTGGAGATGATGAGAGAAGCAATCTAGAAGGAAGCAAAAAGAGGGAAAATATAAAAGAAATTTAGTGGTGTAAGCTAGAGGCCTGTGTCAAAGAGATTTGAATGAATACAAAGAAAGAAATGGCTGGCATCAGGGCCTGGGAATCTCATAAAGCTGGCTTGAAAGCGTGTGTGTGTGTTTTATGCATAGGTCAAGAGGAACAATTGAATATGTTTGAGAATAATGGTCTCTGACCTGCCCTTGGAGAAATGACTCTGGCCCTTTCCAAATTGGGGTGGGGTGGGGGAGATGCAGAGGGAACAGGAGGTGCTGACTTAGGTAGGCACTGTGGAATCCACAAGGAGCTCTGAACTAAGGTGCTGAAGGTGAAGAGGACATGACAGCAGTGAGCCACTGGAGAAGAATCAGCAGACTTCCATCCCTGTTCAGATGTGTTTCCAGAAATAGAGAGGAGGCCATGGTCAGAACAGAGTTGGAACCTTCAGCAGAAGTAGAAACAGAGGGCATGGGGCTTCACCAATCATGTGAAATAGTAAGTTTGAAGTTCATTTTACAGAGCCCCAAGCAGGTATGTCCAGCCAAAGGATAGGAAGAGGGGATGGTCCAGCAGAAGTGGGAAAGAACCACCATGCACAGTATCTGATGGAAGCCATGAGCTTTTTCTACCATTGCTGTGATTGGCTAGAGGCCTGCAGCTTTACCCTGAGAGTTTATTGGTGAGTTCTTCATTCATTCTTCCTTTGTAGACACTGTTTCACTTAAATTCAGTGACATATCTTTGTGTGGGGGGACTCAGGGGCTTGTCTCCATCTACAAGATTACCAATAGACAGGGAAACTAAAAATGCTATCAATCAAGTATATCGTTCATATAACCTTCCGCCTTTATCCATGTTCTCCTTCGTGACAAGTTAGTTCTCCTCAAAGATCCTGCCATAAGATACTTTACCCCACCCATTCTGCAAGAGTCCTGTAACCTTAGGGAAAGAAGCAGCAGTGTTCAGAAGAGACCCCAACCAGAAAGGGGGTGGCATTCCTAGGAAGGGACTGCAATGGCTCGTTCAGGCTGCTGCTAGTATTTTACATTTGCTCCACGGAGATGAGGGGGAAAGTGGAAATGTCAATGTATTAAGAAGCTGAGGGAATGCAATTTTCTTTCTAACTATATAGGTTTTTTTGTGTGTGTCTGTGTACATATGTATGTGTGTATGTATGTATATGTTTTGTATGCATGTATTTTCATAGGTATGCATGACATACTTGTGTTTGAATTTGTGTATAAGTATGTATGAAGGCCAGAAGTCAGTCTTGGGTGTTGTTTCTCTGGAGCCACTCCCTTTGTTTATTGAGATGGAAGTCTCTCACTGGGACCCGGACACATCAATTAGTCTGGCTGACTGGCCAGCAAGCCCAAGGTATCTGCTTGCTTTCACCTCCTCAGCACTGGGATTGTAAGCACATGCCACCAGACCTGCTTCTTTAGATGAGTGCTAAGGACTGAAGAAAAAGCCACAGAGTCAGCATGACAAGCACTTTACTGAGCTCTCTCCCAGCTCCTGGATTACACAGGTTTTACGTCTCCAATACACAGTGACATTACAGGACAATGACCTAAGACATGCTCCCTCTGTTTGAATTCAGAAAGAAGACACAATTCATCAAAATGAAAGGGATATCTGCCTGAGAAGTAATCCATGACAACTTCCTTCATTGGAAAACTTGAATGAAATTATCAATGGATCTATCACTACTTATGAGGCTCCATACACATTTCTACTTTACCAAGTCCACAAACAATCAGCTTTATTTATTGCATCTAATTTTAAATACAAAATGACTCATATGAAAGTGAACAAACTACACGCAGTGTAAACTGTGGAGGTGGAATACTCCCTTACTTCCCTAAAAAACTGTAATGTCTACACAGTTATGAAACCATAGTTCTTCATTAACAAGTTGTGTTATTACATAATGGATACACTGATTATCATCAGTTAGTAGGTAATGAGCAACAATCGAAGCATTGAAAATTTGTAATTACAGTCCTTTATCATTGGTGATATAGTGATATTTACGATTCTAATAAGTTAAAAGATCATTTTACACTCGAAGGCACAGAGACCCGTGATGAACGACTGGAGCATGTAGGAGACACACAGTGGATATTTGATTACAGGATTTTTTAGTTCTCTGAGTTGATCATGAACCCTGAAGGGAGAATGAATGTGACTCAGTAAACAGGGCAGGAACCAGCTGTGTGTGATGGCATGCTGGTGTGGCAGCGTATATGACTAATAATTTATAGAAACCTGTGGTGTGGATTTTCTCAAGAGCAGCTGCATATAAAACTGTCTCTTGTTTTTCCCTCTGCCTGGTGTGAAGAGTGAACTTACCATGAAAACCATGCTTCTGTGTGGGTGCATGTACACTCGCACATACGTAAGATATACTGTGGTTGCTGCAAAGACACAATCCCCAGGCTGTTGGCATCTTGTCTGAGTAACTTTACCAGCCAGGAAGGGCAGAGAACAAATCAACATTTTGTATCAGAATTGTGCTGGTGTTTTGCTCTCACAGGTTAAAAGTCTGGTTACGTTTTCTCCCCAGTCAAGGTGTTGGGTCATCTCCAGGGCTGTTGAGCTTGGCTTAGTCATCCTTTCCTCCTGGTCGTGGCTGACTTCCCTCCGGTCACTCCACCACAGTAGAGTACTACATGATATAGGACATTATATCCTGTTGTATCCCAAACTGACAAATCATATACCTAAAGAGAGTTAAGTTTATTTTGAGTCACAGCAATCTACGAGCTTCGGTACACTTTGGATAGGGCAGAGAAAAAAGCATCGACATTTTTATTGCAATGACTCTCCCTCCATGGTTGGTCTTCATATTTCCTATTTAGCTCAGGTCCAAGAGACCAAGATTTTTCCTTCAAATACCTTCGTCTCCAAATATTTTGAGGCTCTGGAGTCTCAGAGACACACACTCAGATTCATGATTACTCTTCCGCCTTAAGAATACCCTCTGCGATTTTACATCAGAATGGTGCCAGCTGTCTACCTTGTATTTTGAGGGAGACTAGAATTAGAATTTACACTGCTGGGAAACTATCTTGGTTTAATCTGGGTGTTTAAAGTATGTGTTGTTTATTTGTCCTAGCTAGATACTCTTTGGGCCTCCATTCCCTTGCTTGTTATGAAGTCAAAAGCAGAAGGGCACACCCCACATCAGGCAGAGCCTCTGTCTTGAGACGTGTACTTTTCCCCTTGCTTATAACGTCTAAACCACCACAACCGAGCCTCACTTCCTGAAGATGCAGAATATTTCATCATCTCAATTAAACTGCTTCCACACCTGTAGCATTGGTGATACGCTGTCATGAACACCAGTTAAGTAGCCCATATTTTCATTTTAGCTAAAAACATCTAGGAAGGCTGGAAGCTGTGCATGCCACAAGCCTGGGCTAGACTTGCTATTTTCCCACATTTGCAGTTTCATTATCTTGGGTATACTTGGATGGTTTTAGCATTAAGTCATCAAAGTTAATTCCTAATAAAGCCCAAAATTAGTTAGTCAAAGGGGATGAATTATATTTTGGTGGCTTTGACTTAACCTTTTAATTTGACTTGCAACAGCTGGACTTTGAGTTTCTCTTTCATATTCTGTCTTCATTGCTTTCAGTCAAGTCTATCCGAACACTATCATCTATCACCCATATATCATCCACCAATCATCCACCATCTATTCATCCATGCAGCTTGCACGCATGTATCCATCTATCTATCCAGTCACCCAGTATCCGTGCATCCAACTAGTCAACATCTGTTATCCATCCATCATCGATCATGTATTCATCCATCTGGCATGTGTGCATGCATGCATGCATCTATCCATCTATCCATCCAGCATCTATACATCTGTCTATCCATCATCTGTTATCTATTCATCAGCTATCTACCATCCATTCATCCAGAATGCATGCATCTACCCATCCATCCAGCACCTATGTATCTGTCTATCCATCATCTATCCATTCACCATCCATCCACCACCTATCCATCATCCATCATCTGTTCATCCACCTAGCATGTATGCAGCCAGCCAGCCAGAGAGCCAGCATCCATGCATTATTTATTATCCATCCACTGTGATCCCCCCACCCATCCATCCTTCCATTATCCACCATGCCTAAACACGAACAGTGAGAATATCAAAGAATCCCAGCTGTGTGGACGAGAAGCTGTAGAGCTTTCTCTGCTTATTGACTGACTATAAGGGTAACCTGTATCCGTGCCCTTTTAGCTATGAGACTGGGCCCTCTATCTCTTGTTCTCAGTGTGGCTGTGACTGACAACACTAATAATCCAGTAGTCCCCTTTTGGCTTATGTTAGGCAGGAAGTAGCACTATGAGTGACACCTTTCCAGAAATCACTGCAGGAACTGAGAGGCCTATTAGCCACAGAGAGGAAGGACTCTGACAGAGGAAGACAAGCAAGGGAGCTGGCCTGTGAGTGAGAGATAATTTTCACCTCCAAGGATCATGTTTGGAAGAATGAAAAGGGTCCCTGCCTTTAAGTTTGGTTGTTAAAATCCTTTGAAAGTTTGGCTTCCAGCAGGTGTGTGTAGGGGGGAGGGGCACTTCTCTGCATGAGGCATGCTGCTTTACTGAGTTTCATTATTTGTAGTACAAGTTTGGGTTTGTTTGGTTTTTGCTTGTAGATAATATCTCACATACTGATCATTATGGAAATAGGTATTTTACAGAAATCATTTTTTCCACATTTCTTAATTTGCTTCTTGTGGTGGTTTGCATATGCTTGGCCCAGGGAGTGACACTCTTAGGAGATGTGGCCTTGTCAGAGAAGGTGTGCCACTGTGGGGATGGGCCTTGAGACCCTCCTCCTTGCTGGCTGTGAGACAATCTTCTCTTCTTTGCTTTCAGAACAAGAACTCTCAGCTCCTCCAGTGTCATTCCTACCTGAACACTGCCATGCTTCCTGCCATGATGACAATGGACTGAACCTCACAACCTGTAAGCCAGCCACAATCAAATATTGTCCTTTATAAGAGTTGCCTTGGTGAAGGTGCCACTTTACACCTTGTCGTTTCTGATCTTACTAAAACTATGACAAGGATGGAAGTGCCAAAGGATCCCTGTAAAGAGCTTTAATCCATTCTGGTCCCCAGAATTCTCATCAATACTTACCTAGAACCCACCACAAAATAAGCATATAACTTAAGGTAAAATTCAGTTGAAACAAAAAATCAGCAGCCCTTCCTAACAAGATTACCACCCTGAGCTCTCTTAAGAAAGAGTTCTAAGATCATAGACTCTTGGATTTTGTGGATGCCAATTATTGGAAACCCTAACTAAGAAACTTCTTTAAAAACAAAACAAAAACAACAACAAAAACCCCTAAAGCTATTAGAGGTTGTTGACATTTTACCAAAAGCAACTTCAACATTTCTGATCTGAAAAGGCCAACTACTACTGTAATGGGACGTGTTGTTTAGATTTGAGGCTCAGAACTTCAGTCTCTATATCAGTTCATCTACTGGAACACTCAATGCCTATGCTTTGTATTTAGAACAGACAAATGACAAGGACAGGACAATGATGGGGCCAATGGCCTTCTCACATTCTTGGACTTACAGCCCTTTCTTCAGCAGAACAAGGGCCACCAGCTGTTCCATATCCAACACAAAGCCAGTAGCAATGGCATTTTAAAGAGTTTGAAAGAGGCCATTACCTCAATGACTGGCATCCAGAAAATCCAAGAGTCCATGATCTTAGAATTCTTTCATAAGAGAGTCCATGGTGGTGATCTTGTTAGATAAGGATGCTGATTTTGTGTTCTAACATGAATTTTAACTTATGTGCTTATGTGGTGGTGAGTTCTAGGCATTGCTGAGAATTGTGGGGACCAGTGTGGGTTAAAGATCATCCCAGGGATTCTCTGGCACTCCCATCCTTGTCATGGCTTTAGTAAGATCACAGAAGTTGACTTGGTTTCCCACACGTGGAAATGAAGCAAGAAAGGAGCGAGGTGTTTGTGAGATCTCCAGTGTCACTGAAGACAGAGACTGACATTTAATGGGAAGCGTCTGTTGGTCATGAAGAATGTAATGGTTAGCGTTGGTTGTCACTTTTGACAGGATCGAAAATTCACCTTAGAGGTCAAGCCTTGGGTATGCCTGTACAGGTGACCTAGATTAGGTTAGTTTCTAACCATGCCTGTGAGGCATTATCTTAGGTTAACTGATTATGTTAGGTAAATTGAAATGTCTTGGTTAGGTTAATTGACATAGGAATACCGAAAAGTGAGTGGTACCATTCTCTAGAGTTGGGCTCCCGGATTGCACAAAAGTGTCAGCTGATGGTCTATACCCTTCCATTGAGCCCCTTCATCCTCAAGTTGCTTTATTTCAGGTATTTCATTACAGTATTGGGAAAAGTGGTTGAAACACAGGGCAATACTGGCAGCACATTAAACACATTATGCTGTCTTTCTGGGTTGTAACAGTAATCACCCATATCCTCTGGCTGCTATGAGATGCATGGTAATGCAGAACTAGCTATGTGGGTGGAAGCATGAGGTTTATGACCACAGAGAATAGAGGTGAAGGAGTTTTAACTTCACTCTAACTGTCTAGACCTAAAAGCTTTTCAGTTTGAAAATTACAGACCCTCTGTTTCCATGAGCCCATGCTCACTCTTCCACTGTGGTCTTCCATTCATCTCTTGACTTGTAAGTGATCACTAGGCAATTCTTCAAGACCAAGGAGTGTATATTATTGATTTTTTATATGTGTCAGAATGTTTCACACAGAAGATGATCACTAAGTGTTCCATAACAAAGCACAAAGATGCCCGAGATCTAGAGTTCTGACAGCCTCATTCTTAAGAACAGAATCATGTTGTTTTGGATCTCTCTGACTCAAGATAGATTCAACACGACCTCAGTGTCCACTCTGCTTCACAAACCATCCACCCTCAATATCAACTTCTGTGCTGAGGATAGACTGGGTAATTTCACTGCTATTTAACTTGACCCACCGCCTTAGATTACTTACTGTTTGTGGTGTGTGTGTTTGATTGTGTGTGTGTTTGTGTGTGTGTGTGTGTAGGTTGTGTAGATGTGTGGTGGAAGTGTGTGCCCGTATGCATACATGTGTGGAGGTAAGAGGTTGGTAGCAAGTGTCTTCTTCAGTTGTTCTCCATCTTCTTGTTTGACACAGAACAGCCCATTGGACCTGAGCCTCACTGATTCAAACAGACTGGTTTACCAGTGAGCTCTTGGGATCCTCCTGTAGCTGCTTCCTCAGTGATGGGATGACAAGCACGTGCTAGAGTATCTATACTTTTATGTGGGTTCTGGGTATCTAAACTCAGGTCTTCATGTTTGCCTAACATCTCCCTAGGCTCACCTGTTGACAAAGGATCTGTCTATTACCTTCCTCCTTTTGGAAAGAACCCAGTCCTTTTTAGATTCCTGCAGAGTTTCCTGCTTTCTCTGCATTCAGAAGCCACTATTCATGATCAACCAGCCATGAGGAGTGAATGATGTGAACAAATGCATGTGAAAAAGAATTAGACTCTTAGAGAACAGTGAAGAGTTTGTCTTTAATGAAATTAAAGAATATAGAAAACACGTCAAAGAATAGAGCTTTGGAATGCTAATCGTGGCCTGAAGTAAATCTGGGGTTATTACACTGATAATTAAATCATTTACATTATTAGAGAACAGGAGTGCTTCGAGTGAAAATAGTTATTACATTGATTAAAGTTGTTTCAGTGCACCAGGTACATTCTGTTCCATGGGACTGTATCTAAGGAGACAGAACTTACAGTGGCAGGAACCACATTCCTGGGCTTTCAGGACTTTAAACTAGGTATGTATTTTCTCTACAGAGCCACCCAACTACAATTCTTTAAAGAATAGCTACACAGACCATCCCCTTCCCTTCTCTAAATCTGAGCAAAAGCCACAGTGTTTGTTAATAAGAATGCCAGAAAATATCGTCTGACTGGGAAGCCTGCTATTTATGCCCAAAGTCCTAAACAATTGCATCTTCAATTCGTTTAAATTATATCCTGAACTGGACACTGAAAACCTCACCCCCTCCCCGCCATTTGAAAACTGCAATTCCCTGAGAATATTGCTCAGTCACAACCATTGAACCTCATTCTCTAAGCACAGAAATGTTGGTTCATCTACTCTCTACAGCATTTATATCGTGGTTAGTCTCTGGTTTATGTTCTGAGCTATAGGAAGTAAAATGTTAAAATAAACATGCTTTAATTGGTAGAAACCAGAATGGTCATTTTTTATTATTCTTTTCCAAACAACTCTAACTTTGAAAATCAGAAGGAAATCAAGCCTGGGGTTTAGAGAGGAAGGCAGGTGCTCCTGCCTACCTTTGCTGGCTCCTCTTCTCAGCATTAGACAGTACAGTTTTAAGGGAAAAGTTTTGGGGCAGGACCAGGAGAAAGATGGTGTATAATATATACAATAATCTTCTCTGAAATCCCTCACTCTGGGTGCACCTTGAGCTGTTTCGAACAAAAGAACTCCTGCAGTTAGTTCAGGGGCAAGCATTGAGCCAGTACTCAGCAGCATTCACAGGGATTCCCCTGAGCCTCTGCTACAGGCAGAGCTGGCCACTCTTCCCCATTTCAGGATGTGCATGCTTCCCTTTTCCCTTTGCAGAAGCATTTGTGTGCTTAGTTCTCTGGAAAACCACTGACTGTGACACCAAAGCAGCATGTCTGACTGCGCTGGTGGGGGCTCCATAGCGTCTGAGAGCCTGAGAAACACTGACACATTCGATATACTACTAGTGGATCAGCATGCTCAAGGCTGGCGTGGTTCAGGCTGCACAGTGAGAGGCTACAGGTTTGTTCCATCCCACCGGGGACTGTGAATCAAAAGGATTCTTGGAGACAGCATGGAGAATGAGCTGAGCACTGGGCTGGGGTGGGCGGTGTGCTTCATGCTACTGTAAAAATGGAAAGAAGTCGAAATGAGATACCATTTCGATTCCTCCAGCTTTAGGAGAATAAGTTACAGAAGAACAAAGGATGCTGGGGGAGAGAGTCCTATGAAGGCACCAGCATGAGCTGGACAACCAACTGGGCTTTCACCCCTGGAGTCCCCATAAGAAACAGGATGTGACACCACGCATCTGTACTTCCATCATTCTTACAAAGAAAACGGTGAGTGGAGACAGGAGGATCTACCAGATGCCCACAGACTAGCTGTCCTGGGATATGAAATACAATGTATTTGAGGGCATGAGACAGACCCTGCCTCAAAATCTGCAAGAGAGAACCAACCTTTAACAGTTGTCCTCTGAGCTCCACAAGGACTCTCTCTCTCTCTCTCTCTCTCTTGCTCTCTCTTTTCCTCTGCTCCTTCCTCCTCCCTATCTTCCAACTCATATACACATGTAATAGTTGTACATGAACGAGAAAGTATCACCAACTAAACAAAAGAAAACTGCCATCCTGAATACATAATAAGAATTTCAGCCTTTTTTTGGGGGGGGGAGGGCATACTTTAGAAATGTTGGCTTTTAACTGAGAGAAAATGAAATACATTTCAAGATATGTAAACACCCAAGCTATAATTCCAAAGGAAGCTTTCAAGGAGGTAAGACTAGGTGCTTCCTCTCCAAAATGCCACTGTTAATCTTGGATTTTGACCTTGGCAGTGTAAGATAACATAGCTACCAAAACAGTGACCATTTGCTTAATATGAATATACTCTTGTGTCCAGACACTGCCCAGGGCACTGGTTTACACTGCTTTATTTAAGTCTTTCCACTATACCTTGGAGATGGGGACTTATAGTTTTCACAGTACAGATGAGGGACCAGGGCTCAGATACAATAAAAAATTGTTTGAGGCTTCCAGTTAAAATGCAGCAAAGCACCTGTTGGGAAGACTCTCTGGCTCCAGGTGGTCTTTGCAAGATCAGAGTGTACACCAACATACGTGAAGCTTAATGACCCATTCGGGGCTGCCTTCCAATGTCCTTGACTGTGATTTTAGGATGCATTCAAGCATCAGAAGCATTCTGAACCAGTGATTCAACTGGGTATCCCTTCTCAGTTTCTTTCTAATGCATCATCCATTTTCTGTAGACTGCTCCATCATCTAGTGAACGAGATGGAGGGATGCTGCCCTGGCACTAGTCAAAGAGCCAAATACAAATACAAAACAAAATCAAAGTGATGGAATCAAGTCTTACTGTATGCCCAGTGCCTTGGTTTTGCTCTTAGCTTGATACATGAATGTGAACAGGTGACATGAGACTAAGCAGGAACAATATACCTTGCAAATTAACAGGAGACCAAACCAGGAAAACTGCACCTTGCAGGTTATGTTCTGTTTGCAGTTAAGATAGTTAAGAGTAAGCTCCGGTTTGTCCTGTAATTAAACTGAAAAACATGTTTTCCAGTCTCCACTAAATGTGTGACCCTATTCACACGATGTCTAACCTTAGCCCATTCCTTCTCTTTTGTCCCATCTTTCTAAGAGTGTATGATAGCCAGCTCTCTCATCCTGAGAACACCTTATGTCCTCTATAAAAGGGACCTCAAAAGACCAGCAGAGGCTGATCTCTCAAATCTGGATTTAGAATGAGACAGCCAGCTGGTCAATCATGGGTGCACCCTAAAATACAGCTTAGACAATTGTAGAGGTAGTCTTTTCTCCTGGTGATTCTCAGGTCTCACCTTGACCCCTGGCTGGTGTGGGAAAAGATGGACAAGTGAACAACTACATCCTGAGCATGTTCTCTATGCTGGCCATGAACACCATCACTGTGAGTTTTCAGGACAGGCTTTCTTTGCAGAAGAAGAAACCTGTTGCTTAACAGACAATTCTGCTAGGCTCCTACCAGGTGGAAGCCAGGAACTAATAAAGAGGACAGCTAGCTACCCCAGCTCCTTCTTCTTCCTCTCTCTCTCTCTCTGTTCCCACATGTTCCTGCCAGCCTCTCTTTCTCTCTTTTAAGGTTTGTTTTTTTTTGCTATGTATTGTAATGCTAAATACCTCCCCCCTAGATCCCCCTAGGATAAGAGAATCTGCACACAGACACAAGTGACACTATGTGACCTTGCCCCCCATGTTATCCCTGATTGGTGAATAAAGACGCCTACAGCCTATGGCTGGGTAGAATTGAGATAGGGGTGTGTGTGTGTGTGTGTGTGTGTGTGTGTGTGTGTTGGGGTTTCCTGGGTTTAGGGTCTGAGAAGAACCACAAGGAGAATGAGAAGGAGGAAAGGAGAAAGAGGCCATGGACTTGGTGAGTCATGAAAACATGGCCATGAGGGCTGTCCAATTGAAGTTAAGAGCAGCACAAACAGAACAAAGCAAATTATAAATTAGTGTTAGGATTCGGGAAATAGATTCTAATAGCAGAGAGGGTGCATATCTGCCCAGCTCTAGTGCTGATAAAGGGTAATAAGAGTAATAATAATAATAATAATAATAATAATAATAATAATAATAATAATAATA
>JADRCH010000012.1:4394471-4417360 GCA_019843965.1 Rhynchomys soricoides
CTCGTGGCAAGCTTATGCTCTCCCTCTCAAGATGCATTAAAGCTGTTCCTGCAGAAGGATCCTATGTGTGCCGCGTCGTTCTTGCTGGCGAGACCGTAGCGCGGGACATCTGGTGCCGAAACCCGGGAAACTTTGTCATCATCAAGCACCTTTGGAGACCCCCTGGAAACAGGGAGGATTCAGAACTGCAGGGAGTTAGGTTCGGATAGGCATGTCGATCCTAGATCTTGATTTGGGGTTGCCCCCTTTTGGTCTAACGCTGTTGAAGTTTTGCTGATTGTGTTAAGTGCCCTCATTTTGGTTTTACTGTCTTTGTATTGCGGCGAACAAGTTGGGGCCTATATAGATGCTGTAAGGGAGGGGCAAATCACCCCTGAAAGGGTCCAGGATACCATGTCAGAAACCGGACGGAGTGAGAGGATGGGTACCCAAAGGGAAAGAAATCTTAGCAATGGAAATGGACCTCCTGGTAAGTCGAAAGACGAGGGAGAGATTAAAGACAAAGTAGAGTACAGCCAAATTAAAGACCTGGCTGAAGCGGTTGGAAAGTATGGGGTAAATGCTAATTTTACTATAGTAATGTTAGAGAGATTTGCCGGGGCGTCCATGACTCCCGCCGATTGGCAGATGCTGGCCAAGGCTGCGCTCCCTACAATGGGCCAATATATGGAGTGGAAGGCTTTATGGCATGAAGCTGCACAAGCTCAAGCCAGAGCCAATGCTACGGCACCGACCCCTGCACAGAGAGATTGGACCTTTGATATGTTAACTGGCCAAGGTCCTTTTGCGGCAGATCAGACCGTATTCAGGCAGAAAAGAGACTTTGGTATCTCTGCCATTATCATAGGTGTGGTGGCAGCGGCTACAGTTACAGGGGCTGTCACTGCTTTGGCCCTTGCGCTCTCTGGAACGATGCAGACCGCCAATACCATTAATGAGTTGTCTGCAGCTGCCACCTTAGCTCTAGACAGACAGGTATCCACCAATACTCAAGTCCAGAGGGACCTAATGCTGGTTAACCAGCGCATTGATCTTATTTAAGAACAACTGGATGTCCTTTGACAGCTAGCGCAATTGGGCTGTGAACAAAAGTTGCCAGGACTCTGTGTTACTTCCATACAATATGACAGATTTACAAAAGCAGCTAACCTGTCTAAAAGTCTTTCGCAGTATATGTTACAGAATTGGATCCTTAAATTTGATGACACCCTGCGGGAATTGCCGACAGCAATTATTCAGATCAACTCCACCCGTTTTGACCTGTCCTTGACCCGAGGGCCTCTCTTCATGGATTTCCTCGGCAATTTCTTCTTTCAAGGAATGGGTGGGGGTGGGATTGTTTGGAGCAGTGCTTTGCTGTGGGTTGGTGTTCCTCCTATGGCTCATCTGCAAACTCAGGGCCCAGACTAAAAGAGACAAGGTGGTCATTGCGCAGGCGCTTGTTGCCTTAGAACAAAGAGCCCCGGCCGGTGTTTGGCTGTCCATGCTTAAACAATAGCGGTAGGTCGCCAGCCAGACAGTTCTTGCACACCCGCGAGTCTAGTCTCATTGCACTGGGTAGAATGTTTGGTCTGAGCAGCTCTTGAGGGATGTCGAGCAAAGCATCGCACAAGGCGGTCATCATTGTGGGCCACCTTGGGAGATATGTCATCTGCATGAGGGTTAAGTGCCCTAGTTTCCCTCCCTCTAAAAAACGGCACTGGGCGGGTCAGGAAAACCTCGGGCGCGCATGAGCTTAGGGGTCTTCTCCTGTACAAGGCCCAAGCTTTTGGTCAGGGGATTTGACCTCTGTCTCCACCCTCTTAAGAGTGTCCTACTTTGCTTACAGAAATAAAAAGGGGGAGATGTTGGGAGCCGCTTGAGCACCCACATCCGCCATTACAAGATAGCGCCTACATCTGGCCGAGGACAAGTTGTAAACAGGCTAGTGCGCATGCACCAGGTAATTTTCCACCTCAGAGTCTCAGCCTCTCTCGTGGCGGCATCTGGCCTGGTGTGCGGGAGCCAATGGGGAAGCTCCATGTCCCAGGCAAGCACTGTGACCCATATAAAGGGCGGGTATTCTATTGTTCTGAGTCTCCACTCGTGGCAAGCTTATGCTCTCCCTCTCAAGATGCATTAAAGCTGTTACTGCAGAAGGATCCTATGTGTGCCGCGTCGTTCTTGCTGGCGAGACCGTAGCGCGGGACAGTTTACATTTGAAATATAAAGAAAAAATTTAATAATAATAATAAAAGTTGACTTGCTCCTGGGCCACCCACCAACAGACAACACATCGAACTAAAAAGACATGCTAAGCAGTTCTTTCTTTTCAGAGGCTGAATTATGGGAAGGCCAGGTCCCACCTGAAAGCTTGGGGCAGTGTCACATGTTTCCTGCCTCAAGTCTCTTGTGGATGGGTCAGGGACCTGGGGCTATCTGTCTTTGGGGACTGGGAAGAAACAGTGGGTGCTAATTCGCCAGAACTCTAGGCCCTGCAGGGCAGTTGAGTCTGATGTAATTTCTCATCTCTGTGGTGCCCTTTGTTTTGAAGACATCTGGTTACTTAGGAACTCCCGAAGACAGCCCCAGGGCAGGGATCCTCTAGTGAAGGTCCCCCATATACTTTGTCTAGTAAAAATAAGTCTGGATGAAGTTCACGCTTGACATCATAGGTGGCTTCTGAACATCATTTTAAATTGAAACTTTGCTATAGTCTACTACATCAATTTAGAGATTTCTATGGCAAATTTGCCTCCAACAGGATTTGGCAAACTTTAAATAAAATCAAAACATTATTATTTTTATTCTCTACCGAACTGGGCAATGAAACAGAGTTCCTGTTCTCTTTCCTTCCCCTGTCTTCTCTCCTTCCCTTTCTTCCCCTCCCATCTCCTCCCTTTCTCATTGCTTTCCTTCTCTCTGTGTTTATACTCACATAGACACACTCATATAAACATAAATTTTTTAAAAAATGATTTTTAAAAGACAAGTTTCTGTCTCTGTAAAATAGGGAGAAATGGCAACACCTACCTCGAAGGACAATTTGAAGGATAAGATGAAATATGATTGTAAAAGACATTGCAAAGTAACTGATATAAAATGCAAATTAGCTGTTAGCTAACATTGTGGTTAAAGTCATGAAGGAAAAGGGTGGGGCACCTAGAGGGAATACAACACAAAGCCTGGTCTATACTGGCTTAGAAAGGGAGGAAAAAACTCCCGGGAGATATATAAAGTGAGACATGACAGATAAAATATTGAGTAAGGGTATTAAGTGCAGAAACCTGTCCAGAGTAGAGTGTGTAAGAACACCAGCATCTAGGCTGTTGACTTCTAGGAGGAGAAATAGGCCAGTGACCTTGAAATGATGGCACATGGAAGCAGGTATAGGAGTATGCTGGAGAAGAAGAGAGGGGAACACCTGTCTGTGTGCTCCTCCCTCACCATCCCTGTTGACAAGATGCCAATTCAGACTCTGGCATCTTGGACCTAAACAATGCCAGTGACTTACCCATCTTGCCTCTTCCATCCTTTGTAGATAATCTCAGATTAGGTCTTACATCATCTCTTTGATCATGACACTGTCCTATCAGGAAACCTTCAAGCTGACTATTGTACACCAACGAAACAAAACACCCCCCACCCCAAAACTCTATAGTCCTGCTTCCAGCAGGCAGTGAATTCCAACAAGGCTTCAATCTGCTTTGGCTCACTTTTCTCAGGTCTCTGCTATGCTCTATTCTTTTCTCTCTATAATGAATTCTTCTTGATCCTTGTCAGTTAACCTTTGCTTGTACAAGTCCAATCTATCTCTGAAGGTTGCTATCAAATGTTATCTGCTCATTAGAAGTTATTACTTTATCTTTAAATGCTGATTATTGCTTATTATTTGCTCTGGTTAGAATGCTGGTATTTTTCCAAAAGTCATGTATTGAAAATTTAACTTCCAGGGTGATAAATGAGAATGTGGGGCCTTGGGTAGCCTTAGGTCATTAGTACATAGGCTTTATAATTGAAATTACTGCCTCTGCCCAAGAGACCCTAGGGCAGTAGTTATCCCTTCCCCATAATGTGGGGCAATGGAGAAAAGCACCAATGATTGAGGCAAACAGGTTTCTCCAAACCCCCACCGAATCTGCTGCCTTGATCTTAGATCATGGAGCAGACTCCATGTGTGTGAGACCAAAGTTTCTGTGGCTTTATAACACCATCCAGTTCGTGGAATTTCATTACATAGACAAAAACAGCATTCCTGACTATAACATGACCTCTAAAAGTAAAATAAAATTGCTTTTCTTAAATTAAGAAACTATAAAAAAAATTCATCACCGGGCAGTGAACGCACGCCTTTAATCCCAGCACTTGGGAGGCAGAAGCAGGTGGATTTCTGAGTTCGAGGCCAGTCTGGTCTACAGAGTGAGTTCCAGGACAGCCAGGGCTGCACAGAGAAACCTTGTCTTGAAAAACCATAACCAACCAACCAACCAAAAAACAACAACAAAAATTCATTGTCCACTATTCTACTGTTGGAAATTAACTCTTGTATACTTTTCATTAGTATGCTATAGCCACGAAAGGTCATTGAAAACATTATTTTAAGGGGTATATAATATTCAAGTCTGGGGACATATCATGAAATTAGTTCTGTATGGGAACTTCAGGTTTTTTATCCATAAAAGGACTCAGTGAGAACGTCGTGAAGATTAATAGGTGAGTTATTAAAGTGTTTTGCATTAATAATGAGGATATTAGATACTTAATGAATGATGGTCATGATTCCTTTTCTTGTCCCCAAAAAATTCTCTCCCGGTTTACCTGCTCTCAAATGAGATCTGCAGTGCCTAGGAGGATGGGAAACTGGTCCCTAAGGAGATTTCCCAGCTCCTAAAAAACGTTCATAGTTTTATCTGCATGAAACAATCTTTCTGTTCCTCACATGACACAGATCTCAGATCTAGTACAATAACATACCTAAGAAATACAAATTTGTACTTTAAGCAATTTGTTGGGTCAAAACAGAGACTAAATGCTCATTAAATGTGGTCTAGAGTTGATGGGGAATTTAAATTCATTTTTTTCCTGACCCTTTGTTGTACATGTAGTTGTGGCTGGTTTTGTTGACGCAGCTAGAAGTATCTTAGGCTTAATTTCTTTACACTGTAATACATCTTCATGTTATATGGCTTGGAGTTTGTCTTATTTCATCTGACTCCCTCCATGCCCAAGAGAGCATCCTTCCGCTCTGTCTAAAGCCCGTAAATCTTTGATAATCTCACACATCTAGCTTCTTCTCTACTAAGCACTGTGTGCCTCACAGCTGGGCTGTTTCTTCACTGTTTTTCTTTCCTCCTTGATCACACTGGGCACCCCACTTGTAATCCCTGCAACCCCTGTATTTTAATATTCATGTGGTTCCCTCTGCCTTCCATTCTTAAAGAAGAGCTGGTTGTCCATGTGAAATAGATCAGCAGCCCCTGTCCATGCTGAGAACTGGATATGAGGTCTTAATTCTCCTTCTCCCAGAAAGTTCCCCAAAGCCAGGGGCATGGCCTTCCTAGCAGCATATCCCATACTAAAATGTATCTCACAAGGGATAGCAGATATGTCTAGTATGCTGGTTATTTTCTGCATCATTGTGACACATCTACCTTAGACAACTTAAAGGAAGGAGACTCATGATTTCGGTCCATAGTCCATCCTGTTGATTCTGGGGCCAGGTGAGGAGGAAAACCATGGTGGCAGGACCATGCTGAGAATGAGGCTGTTCATCTCACAGTGGACAGGAAGTCAAAAGAAAGAGGGAGAGCTGGGACCAGATGTACAACCTTTAAGCGAAAGCATGCCCCAGGGCTCTTCTTCCTCCAGCTAGATCCAAATTTCTGAAGCTTCCAGAGTCTCCCCATATTAGTTACTTTTCTCATTGCTATGACCTGATAAAAAACAACTTAGGAAGGTTTATTTTGGCTCACAATTTAAGGGATACAGACTACTGTGGCAGGAAAGGCACAGCAGCAGAAAGGGGGCCATTGGTCATACCACATCAGCTGACAGAAAAGCAGAGGGCAAGCCGGAAGTAGTAGGGCTAGGCTATAAAACCTCAAGGCCCATCCCAGTGACTCACTTCCTTCAACAAGGCAACACCTCTTAAAGATTTTCACAACCTTTCTAAGGACAGCTCCATCTGGGTAGCAGGTGTTCAAACACTTGGGCCTACGGGGAAGCAATATGTTCAAATCACCACACTCCCTAAATAGCACCGCCAGTCAGAAACCAGTGTGCAAGATGGGAGCCTGTGGCAGGCCTTTCCCATTCAAACTGTAACAGTAAGTATAAGCTGAAATCATGACAAGTCTGCTTTCTTTTTGATGTTAGAGATATGCGTTTAGGACATGGATTTTGGGATTCCACTAACTGGCTTTGTGTTCCCGGACACCACTACCCCACTGCCAAGTTTCTGCTCCTTACTTTGGTGTGTTCTCACTTCCCTACATGAGGCCTAGGTTCCATGAAGGACAAGTGCTGCTCCTGAGTCTCACTCTGGGTATGATCTCTAACAGTCTGCTCACCTGTTATAATTAACTGAATGGTGACAGACAGCAGAGATGCATTGTTTACAGTTCTGGAGTGTCATCCCTGGTCATCATGTAGGAGGACAGATCAATGGCTCCTTTGGAGTCTGTTTAATAAGAACACAAATATGACCTCATCATCAAAATCCTCACTCCTAACTTCACTGTATTCCAACAGGGGATTTGGGGGACAAGGAAATTCAATTGATTGCCAGTCCTCAAAACACCTTTTGACCTTAAGCAATTCATTCAGTCCTTTGCAGACTCTGTTTATGTATCAACTAAAACAAATGTATTAGATTTGCTCTATCTAGACTTTTGTCACCTTTATTATCCTGCAGGTTATAAGTTATTATGATTCAGTTATTGGTATAATTTGTTATGTTTACATAATTCTATGTCTAGCCAGGGGCTTACAGCTCATTCAATCAAATTGTATAATTTTACTTACTAGAAAATAATGATGGAATAAAATGCCAATTTTGTATGAAATAAGTTAATAAGCAATAGGACATATTCTGGGCTTTCTCATTCAAGGCAGATCATATAAATGCTTTGGTAAGGGACAACTAGCAAGTATCAACTAAAATGAGATTTTTTTTCCTGGATTCCTATGATTTTAAAAATCAAATGTGTCATCCCAAACTGTAAGTTACTTTATGTTTCCTTAGTTGATTTTGAAAACTCCACAGAACCTTTGATGTTGTCCTTGAATGTCATGACCAATATCAAAATTAAATTTTGGTTTTGAGGAGAAAAGTATTAAGATAGTTGTTAAGTCTTGTAATGTATTTGTGGTGCTAGGTTACACATTACATTAAATTTTTATTTAAAAATATATAAAAACATTTTTCATAACATATCTTGATCAGATTTTTCCTATCCCTCACTCCTCCCAGATCTGTCCCATCTCCTTACCCACTCAACTTTATGTTCTTTCTCTTCCTCAAAATAACAACCCATAAAAATACAACAAAAACAGCAAAGGAAAATCAAAACAGACAAACAGAAGAGAAAAATAGAAGAAAACCAATAAAACAGAAAAAAATACCAAACCTAGACAGAAATCACACACACAGTAAGACATGGAGTTGGTTTTATATTGGCCAACTACTCCTGGGCATGCCCTGGAGTATGGCTAGTATACTCAGTGATACTCCATTGGAGAAAACTGGTTGTTTTGTTTGTTTGTTTGTTTTTCATTTCCCAGAAGGAATCAATTGCAAACAGCTCCTTGGTTAGTAGTGTGACTTTGTGTCTGGTTCTCTTTCTCAGTTCTAGCATTCTGTCTGTTTTGAAGCACTGTAGGTCTTGTCCATGCTGTCACAGCATATGTGCGTTCATACGTGTATCAGAGGAAATAATTAGTCATCAATACTACCCACCTACAAGTCCTGTGACCTACAACAGAGACCTGAGTAGTGACACAAACACTATGGTAGAAACCAGTTACATTTTAACTGGATTTCAGGTCAGGTCCATGCCAAGAGATGGAATCCATATCTAACATTACTAACGTGGAAAAAAACCTGAGACTAGATAGATCATGGGCCTAGGAAAAAACTTACTACCATCATTCTGCTAAAGAAACTCAGTAATAAAATGACTCCTAATCATATATTGCTGTATGTAGCATGTAATTTTATACATCTGGCTAGGTGCTGGAAACAGCAGTCTCGCCCAGTCCCCACGGCTAGCTCTACGTGGCTGTCTGACCTTGATCCCCAGGGCCTGCTTGCTAAGCCTACCAAACTAGTTTTTCCTGAAAACACCTAGAGCTACTACTCATGTTCCACCATCCACCCCTGTGGCTGGTCCAGAGACTGCCAACAGCACTCCAGTCTCACTCAGCTCCCTCTAGCCCCATGAAAGGAAAACACTAGAGAGTTATATTTATATCAGCCATATTTATATCAGTAAATCTCCAACCCCAATATGCCCAACACACAATCAGTTATAATATTTATAAGATACACCCCTATATTGGGCAGATATACCACTACATCACTCTATGAAATCCTTAGTTACTTGCGGCTCCTCCAGGCCATGTGGGTCTGCTCTATCTTCCACCTCTTCTTCCTATCTTTTTCTCCCTCTGTCCTCTATCTCGTCTTCCACTTTCCTTCCTCTCTCTCCTTCTCTAAAACTTCCAACCCCTCCTTTTCCTTCCACTGCCCAATCATAGGCTCTAGCCTTTATTTATAGTTAAATTGGGGAGCAGGAATCACCTGAGTACATGATCCGCTCCTTGTCAGGGGCAAGATTAGCATCAAAATATAAACAGCACCAAGGCAATCCACAACAGCTATACTTGTAGATGAGAGAACTGCTCAACCCTCACCAGAAAAGCTTCTTGCAGGAAGTGGTGATACAGATACAAAACTGAACAATGTTCAGAGAGTGAGGGACTTCAGATTATTCTGCCATAAATGGGATATATTTATCATACTTCTCCCTTCAAGACTCAGGGTTGTCTGTGGAAGAAGAGATGGAATGATTGTAAGATTCAGAGGTAGTCAGTGACTCTAAGGAAGCAGTGTCTTCCAGATATAACAGGACTGATGGGTGTTGCATTTATAAACCTGGTTCAATTGCTCTTCCAGCACATTTTCCAGATTGTATGCTACTCAGTTAACCTGCTTGGGCAGGCTCTTCTGTATTTTGGAGTGAATTTTATAGTTTATTTCAACAACATCTGATCTTGTCCATCGTGGTCCGAGGCTACTTGTGCATTGCCCTTCAAGCATTGCCTACTTGTGAGGTGCAGGTCGGCACTATAGTCTACCCTCTACCCCCAACAGTGCTTACAGTTAGTAGGGAATAGTCCCCTTCTCTGCTCAGTCCCAGATATGAGCCCATTGAGAACAGGTAGAAAATGAGAGACAGGGTATCCCACAAGCAAAGAAGTGAGCAGAGCCTCTGCTGTCACTACTGCCCTTGTCTGGTTCTTCTCTTCCCCCATGTTAGAACTCTCAGTTCAGGCCAGTGAATGGGTTGCTAGCACTCTTCTCTTTAGACCAATGTAAGTGCAATGTCTGCCCCACTACCAGTTTTCCTGCCTGCCTTCCCATAGAGTGACATTTTAAAATGTGCCCCCTGAACATAAAATTAAGGCACTGGAGCCAGAGAATCAACAGTGAAATTTCCAATCCTGATAGAATTTCCTCTGCATAAAATATGTCACCACTGTGTTGGTGCCGTCCCTGTCAGCTCTCCCACCATTTTCCTACAATGCTCTGCTCTCCTGGAGGTCCCAACCCTCCAAGTTCCTAAATCTTATGGGTTTCTGAGAGTCTCTAATCTTCTCTGTCGTCTTCTGCAAAGTGTGGAAAGGACTCTCTCTCTCTCTCTCTCTCTCTCTCTCTCTCTCTCTCTCTCCACTTTTGGTTTTATTTTTCTGCTTTCTTTTTGCCCATTCATCAAATTATTCCCTTCACCCCAAGATTTAGTTCCATAGAGGGTTAATCTCCACTTTTTGGACTCATTCCCACATCTTCAAGTTCTGTCTCTATGATGTTATTGCATGCCACCAGGACCTTAACCTGTATCCCTATCCTTTATCCCTACTTTAAGGGGTAGTTATAGACATAGTTGAAGTAACATACCACTGATTGTTATTTTGTACCCAGGAAATTGATAATCAGTGCTGTCAGACCCAGTATTATTTCTGGCCAAAATAAGTTTACCCCTTTCTGTCTTCCTTTAGTTAATAATGCAGTCCATCTGCCTCCACATTCCAAACAACCCGTAGTCCTCTTAAGTGTTGTCACTGGGGATGGTCAGAAATATGGCCTTACCTATTCCCTACCACCTTATTCAGCTTCTTTTGCCTTCTGTATCGATAGTCCTCAGCATCCAGTCCAAGAATGGCTGTGTCAGCCTCGTACCAGAGCTTGTCAAACATGTTCTCCAGCTGCCTGCATTTTGATTCTGTAGCTTGCTTTGGTGCTCACTGAAGGGTGAGTCCCTTGCCACCCTCAGAGATTCAATTCGTGTTTCTCCTACTCAGCAAAGCCTACTCCCCAGCACATTGTTCTTTCCCAGAACATAGCTTTCTTGTGTGCTGCCATCCTACTGTTCCTGTTCACCTGGTGACCCTGACCTTAGATCTTGTTCCACACACTATGCTTAGATGCACTTCCCTTGGGGATCCTCTTCCAGACCTCTGTGACATCTGTTTCATGAACCCTCTTTGTTGTGATTCTAATACCCTGGCTGTCATCATAATCTTTGGGAATTTTCAGTGTTAGTTAGGTATTGGAAGCTTGACGGTCACTGAGGACAAGATGCTTGCAAAATCAGGAACTAAAATTTTGGGACTTGGATCAAAAGAATGGAATGGAATCTGAGTTTACCAATGGCCCCTGAGTGGAGATTTGACATTCTGAACTGCCCAGAAATCATGAAATTCCTATCTAGCAGAGGCTTTCTAGTTACAACAAAACAAAACAAAAATAAAAACAAACAAAAGAAAACAAAAAACTCCCAAAACAAACAAACAAAACAAAAAGGGAAGGCCTCACTTCAGAGTTAATCCAAATGGGCCCTGTTGATCCCTGAGATAGCTGGAAGAAGCTTCTAGAGAGTGTAAAAGTAGTATGCAGCCTGCCTAGACATTAAGATCTGCCCCTTTGTCCATGGTCCACTCTCATCCTGGATAGCACTCTACTTCATTCTATAGTAAGCTCCGCCCATCTTCATGCTACACTTTGTTCTTATTCACAGAGGCCTGGGATCCAGAGAAGTCCAGAGTGGAATCCCAGGAACATGAAAATTTGTTCAGACTACCCTTTTTCTATTCACTGATGATTTGTTAAGTAAAACTGATCATTATATCTGGGTTGTCTCAGGCAAACAGTAGGAATTTCCACCCCAGATGTTTTGAATAAATAATTAGACTTTAGCTTGCGTCACTCTGGCCACATGTTACTTTCCACCCAGAGGTTGAACCAGCTCTAGATGGGCAAGCCGTTCCACTTCTAAACCCATACTTTGTCTCTCACCCCATTCCTTTGTCTTATTGATAAGCTGACGGATGTCTGGTTAAATTAGTAACCAGCTAGACTGGAGATGGGGGCGAAAGCCTCAGCTTGTCTTTCTTATAGCCCCTTTCTTTTCTATAGCAAAATAGTAAGCTTGAGGAAAAATTATCTAAAACATTTTCATAACAGCAAGAGGTCAAGTTCAGGCTGACCTACAAGCCTTTCATGCAATAACTTACTCTATTCTAAGCTGAGGCTCTTCAAAATAGGTGGACAATTGTTGGCTGCATATTTGCATAATGACTTTCCTGTTGTTTCTTTTGTTCTTTTGTGATTCCTACTAATTGCTCAATAGTGCCTGTGTTAGTTCCTAGACTCTGATATAGACCCTCTCTGCTGATGTGCAAAGCTTAGGTAAATTGCCTTCTCAAGGCATAATGTAGAATTTATTGATGCTACTGTAACTTTTGGGCTTCAAAAGAAATGAGGCCTTTGTCTACCTTTCACCCTATGACTGTTAAGGAGAGCCCTAGGTGCAACTTTTAATCTTTCTATACGCTTTGTAGATTCAACTGCAGACAAGAACACTCACAGATTCAAAGATTATGCTATCCAGAAGTCATTTGCTGCTTTCACAATCCAGGACTTCCCACAGGTCCAAAGCATGGTGGTAGCAGCGAGGTCTAGATCCTCAAGTCTCTACTCACTGTCCACCTCTGATCTATCACTTCCTAGCCTCTCTGCCCTGCAGTCTCCACAGCTTCCCATTCTCTCCAAGACTGTAGATTCCATCTCCCAGGAAGAAAATTCTTCATAGGACTTTGTTTAATAAAATAGATAAGGCTGTTTTCCATAAGCATACATCTCCTAAAGGGCAGCCTTTACCTTTTATAGTCAGTGAATTTCCAAGAATAGATGCCACATGATTCTATAGCTTTACTTCATGTGTCCACAAGAATTAGAGTCCGATTTTGAAGAACAATTTGCATACTCATTCACGGTCCTAGTAACATTATTCACAATACCAAGGAGAATCAGAGTTCACATCCTGGGACAGATTATTAAAGATGTGATACACACACACACACACACCAATGTTTTTGAAAACAAAAGTTTTGTAACTATGGTAAATCCTCCATAGAACCCGTGAGTTGGTGAATCAGTTTGGAAACAACATGTCTGTCTTGATGGGATCAACCCACCAGGTTTCTGCTTTCCTCTACCAGTTCTCACATGTGCTGGACCAGTCTCTGAAGTCCACAGTTGACCTGGACATTTGATCCCATCTGTGCATTGTGGGCTCAGTCCTATAGGTCCCTGCTCAGCACTGCACAGTCCAACCTCAATCCCTTCCTTTAACCAACCAGACAGATTTCTTGACATGGGCTCAGAGGATTTTCCTGCAGTCCACCCATCTCCAAGTGTAATACAAAAGCAGGACTGGGAGCAACTGTCTGGCTTAGAGGAGAGGGAACAGGCTGCTAACCTGACAAACAGATCTGATCCTTCTCCAGTTACGCTGAACTTCAACATGGCCCCACATACCAGAACAGGAGTGTGGCCATGTACTCGGTACTTTCCTGCTTCTCAGGCTGTTGCCACTGGCTCTGCCATTTCCTCTTCTAACCCTGACAGACTGAACTCACAGCTCAGACGTTGATGTGTTTATAAAAAGATAAAGAGATATAAGATATGTTTTATGGATGTGTAGTGAGGTGTGGGGGAAGGGTGTGTCTCAGCGGGCCCATGCCTGGGCATCCCTTCCCCCTGAGGGACCAGCCACATGGGAAGGTATAGTATAGAATAGAGTTTATTCAGGGCATGGGGAGGGGAGCTAAGAGGGTAGTAGAGGCAGAGAAAGGTAGAAAAAGGGAGAGAGCGGAGAAATAGAGGCCGGCCATGACCACGTGGAGAGAGGGGGGAAGGGAATGGGGAGAGAGAGGGAGGAAGAGGGCAAGAGGCAAGAGGCAAGAGGAGAGGAAAGAGATCAAGAAAGCAAGAGAGAGAGGAGGGGCAAGCAGCCCCTTTTATAGTGGGTCAGGCCTACCTGGCTGTAGCCAGGTAACTGTGGGGAGGAGCATACCTGGCTGTTGCCAGGTAACTGTGGGGTGGAGTTTAGACAGAACCCTAATAGAAGTCACTGTTCCATGTCACTCTCTTCTCCTCCCTCTGTTGTGATCAATCAAGCACTGTAATCACAAGTTTCTCTTTCGTCTCCTTCACTGGTGTCTGCTTCATCCTTGATGTGTAGCTTTGAGGTAGACTTCTTTCCCAGATGAATGTATGAATGAAAGCTAGTGAACAAAATACATACAAGGCTTCTCTAGCAAATCTGGACACCTTATCTCCACAGAGCAATTTACATTTCCTGAGCTACAGATCCCTCTCTCCCTCCCTCCCTCCCTCCTTTCCCCCCTTTTCCTTCTCTTGCTTCTTGAGACAGAATCTCCTGTAATCTAGCCTTGCCCTTGAACTCACCGTGTAGCTGAGGATGACCTTGTACTTTTGGTCCTCAAGTCTCTACTTCCCAAGGACAAGGGTTCGAGGTGTGCACCATCATGCCTGGCTTATATGCTGCTGGGGGTGGAAGCCGGGCTTTGTGCATGCTGTGCAAGCAAACTGAGCCACATCCCCAGCCCCCACAGTTTGTTTTTGTTGTTGTTCCTTTTCCTCTAAGATTTTCACACAAAGGGAGTGCAGAGATTATAAACAGACCCAGTTTTACTAGCGTAGCTCTGTCAGAAAGGGAAAGATGAAAGCCAACATCTAAAAGCATTGCCTGGAACCATGTCAATCACAGAGCATGGCAGGAAAAGGAGCCCTGAGCATCCCATTTGAGGTATTTATGAGAAATTAGTGACACACCATACCCCTGTACCCCCATGTTTCTGAATGCAGCAAACAGTGACTGGTCTGTCCTATCAGAGAGTCAGTGAGCAGAAATGACAATGTGACTCTGTCCTCACCTCACGCTTTGCATGCCAATCCAATCGTGATAGAAACTTTCCTTCAGGTGACTCAGTGGAGCCACCTGCACAAGCCCTGCTGCCCAGATGGTGTGGGAGCAGAAGTTAAGAGAAGGCCTGACACTGAGAAACAAGCTTCACTTGCCTAGTAGCTGTGGCCTATGGATCATTTCCCCCTAAACCAAACTGGCTGGTAATGGTGTAGCTACTGAGATGTTTATCAGAACCTTTCCCTTATTAACATAATATTCTGAGAGGTCCCACAACACAAGTGCCTGGGCGCAGCAATGATTTCCATGTGGCTGAGAAGCAACTGAGGAAGTGATGGGGCCTGCTGTGGGCATGAGAAGTGACAACTCACACAGAGACTGTAAAGTGCTCCTAGGAGACTTGTTCAGGCAGGCAGCTTAAGACTGAGACAAGCTCTCTTTCTGTGAGTCTCCTTGATGTGTGGCACTCACTGGAGAGTGTCAGGCAGCAATACCTGTAGCAACTCAGTCTCAAGATGGAGCCCATCCCTTATCTCTCTTCTTCCCAGCCATATGCTGCCCATGTGTTATCTTGGTTTGAGACAAGGGAGGTGTGTTAACTAGACAAGGCTCTCTGTGAAGTCCCATCTTTTGATTTGAGCACAAATTGACGGGATCTACTTGTATCAGTGTCTTTTGACTCTAGTCACTACTAGATCTGGTTGATCCTGACCTTCACGAACTGTAGAAAGGATGTGATAGTTTCCACAGTGGCCATGGTAGGGCTGTGGGATACAGGCAGAAGACTGTTGAAAGTTTGAATCTTTTAGGGTAGAGAGGAAGCAGTTAAACTCCTCCAGGAAGAGGACTGGGAAACGGGCCAGAGTGTGGCTCCTTTTTGCTACAAGGCTATGTAGTGCAGGGTGGAGCTAAGAAGAGGGGACGGTAGTGAAGCTGGGGAAGAACGTGGACTTGAGCGTTAAAAAGGCTTGACTTCAACCCCTCAAGCGTTTACATGAAACAGTATTTCAGGGGCTCTCTTTCTCTGTCTCTTTCTCTTTCTCTCTCTCTCTCTCTCTTCACTCTTCACACACACTTCACTCTGAACTTGTTTCCTCATTTGAAAGAAGAAAGATAATTGTTTGTGGGGTTATAGATCAGATACCAGTGGTTCTCAACCTTCCTAATGCTGTGACCCTCTCATACAGTTCCTTATGTTGTGGTGACTCCCAACCATAAACTTATTTTTGTTGCTACTTCATAACTGTACTTTTGCTCCTGTTATGAACCATAATGTAAGTATCTGTATTTTACAATGGTGTTAGGCAATCCCTGTGAAAGGGTCATCTGCGGGTTGGGAAAGGGTCGTGACCCACAATTTGAAAATCACTGAGCTAGATAATGTAGGCAAAGGTCAAGAGCAAGCGAATATATAATTAAGAAGATTTGCTCAATGACCCAGAACTGAACCTTAGGCAGAGCTCGCTGAGGACTCCAGGAGAACATGGCCCATAGAATGAACTAAGCTGGGCTCGTAGGGCCTCACAGAGACTGAAGTGACAACCACAGAGCTAGGTCCTCTGAGTGTAAGTTATGGTTGTGTAGCTTAGTGTTCTTGTGGACTCCTTACAGTGGGAGAGGAGCTGTCTCTCACTCTGTTGCCTGCTCTTGGGACCCCTTTCCTCCTGCTCAGTTGCCTCGTGTGGACTTCATATAAGGGTTTGTACCTAGCCCTATTGTAACTTTTTATGTAGAGTTCAATTGCTATCCTTGGGAGACCTGCTCTTTTCTGTTTGGAAACTGAAGAGGAGTGGATCTAGGGAAGAGGAGACGTAGAGAGGGGCTTGGGGATGTAGAGGGAGCAGACACTGTAGTTAGAATGCAATGTATGATAGAAAAAAATTTAAAAAGTTTTTATGATGCACTTCCTTACCTTAAGGCCTATCTGAGTCTGGATACCTAGGTTCTGTGGACATGTTCACCATCTTTTTTTTTTTTCACAAAGTACAGATAGTTAAGGGATGAAATTTAACTTAAAGATGGTCTGTTAGTGTCTCCAAATGTAGATAGGCAAGTAGAAGCTCACTGCTAGCAAGGGTTGAGGAAGGGCTGAGCTGGCTGAGTAGGAGGTAAATCCAGACATGTTCACAGGGTCAGTGTGGTTGCCCACTACACTACTCTCATCTGCAGCGTTTCTATGGCATCTCAGATCTAGTGATCATGCTTAACTCTGATGCACACGCAGCTTGCTGACCTTGTCTATGGTATTCTATGAGTGCCATTTATTTTCTTAGTCTTCATTTTGAAATTGAACAAAGACTATAAAGTTTATTGCCATAAAGACTTATGTGGGGAGGACTGCAGGCTCCTCAGGGAGGTGACAAACAGAAGTAGAGGGAACATTTGGGCTACCAGGGTTCAATCCACAGCAAACCATTTACCTCTTTAAATGTAGCTTCTGAAAACTTAAATCAGGCACACAAATGTTGAGGTGTATGACCTATGGATATGTGAGATGAGGCACAAAATCAAGGGATGTAGCAGACGATCAAGTACATTAGAAACTGGAAACCACTGTATGAAGATGTGAGGGATTTTTCATGTGCATAAGACTTGTTGGCTATGATAGTTATCTGAAACTAGACAATACCACCAGATTAGTGTATTGACTTTTGTTACCGTTTTGCAAATATATTACTACAAAGACAGGAGGGCATGAGTGACTGACTGCTAGAAGAGACAATTGTATTTTCTATTCTACATTAACCTAATAAATAACTCTATTAGCAGTGTGTCCTTGGAAATGAGAACTGCCAACACATTTCCATAAGAGAAGACAGCAAACAATAAAATCCCTGGAATGGTACTGAGATCAGATCTTTGTTGTTCACAGTTCACATTTGAATCTCCACCAGGATTAAGCCTACATCATTTCACTTTTTAGTGGTTTATAATGTGTTAACATTTCTCTTCTCTATCTATATTCATAAATAATGCCTGTATGTTGACAGCTTTCAAATTGAATCTCTAGTTTTAAGCTCCCTCTCCAGCTCCCGACTCAAAGATATATCTACCTATCAACATTCTTAGATGGCATCTCAAATCCAATACCCAGGGAAGGAGCTGGTTTTGAATTTGCTAGTAACCCACGAAGCATTCTCCTCCTCCAACCCAGACAATGGCTACTCAATTTTCCAGTTCTTTTACTCCAGACTCTGCCATCTTCCTTGACATCTTCTTGTGTAATACATCACTGCATCACCTTTGGCTTCGGAGTATACACAGGATCTTGCAAGTTCCTCCCAGTTCCACTTCTCTCTCAGCATCTCTGCTTCCAGCCATCTTTGATTCCCACTCCAGCCTCTTCCCATTGCCCCACCTCCACATCCTCGGCAATGCCTTGCTCCACATATTGTCACTTATTCTTGATTGTTCTGCTTGTTTTGCTTTGGTGTTCCCATGCTTCCCACTCATATAAACAGCCTGACTCTGTAGCCAGAGGTGGCCCTAAAATCTAAGGCAGACCAGGCTGGTCCTCCGTTTTCATCCCTCTACGGACTTTCCAACTCAACAAGGACATAGGGGCCAACTTGAATGGCTCCGTGTGGTGTGCTACCTTCTACATTATCTTATGAATATTCTCACTTAACTCTTGCCTCAGTGGTCAACCAGGCCAGGCATTCTGGGTAGGTAAGGAGAAAAGAATGGCATCCTTGAAGTTGTGGGTCTCAACGATAAATTTCAGTACCTACGGATGAGTGGGGAAGATGGTGGATAAGCTTTTAAAGAGAAAAGACTAAGTCTTAGCCAGGTAAAAGTAAGTAGTCAAGCATGTTCAAAATTGTTGGACTTTATCCAATAGATAAAGATATTAAAGCAAAGCCGTGTCATAATCAGGCTTTTATTTTAAGACTCTAAGGTGAAAGGAGGACTGAGGAGTGTTAGAGAGCTGTTGGTGAATTGCACTACAACACAGCCAGAGAGACAGCGCCTGGCGGCATTGGTGGCAGAGAGAATTGTTAATAGCAATTCAGAAAGTATGGCATGCCACACTATGCAGTATACATAGTCAGGATGAGAAGCAAGAGAGAGCTCTCATTGATCAAAAACCTATAAAGCCAAATGATTCATTTCCAGCTAGAGGGCTGGAGGGGAGTTCAATCAGAGGTTTGCAGTAAGGTCTTCGAGTCAAATATAGGAAGTGTAACTTAGGCAGCGGAAAGACGGTCCATAAAAGGCTGAGTCTCCCATTCTGAAGCAGCACCCCCTGTGTAGACGCTGTGCCACATAGCTGTAGATAAGAAACGTTTTCTTCTCTTATCCCTGTAGGGGGAGGCGAGCTGGGTGCTACGAGGCCTCTTAGTGGCTTGCTCATTTTATTAGGTCCTTTTTTCATTTTCTGGTACTTGTTCCCAGGTGTATCATTTTCCATTTCACACCCCATAAATATGTACATAAATATTTTAAGAGTTTCTGTCTCCACAGGTTGGATGTGTACAATATAATGGATAATAGCTCAACTGAAAAGTACCCAGGTAATAAATTGCTCTGTTCTCCAAGTTTAAATTAATCTCAAACTCAAGAGTATTATGGTACAGTTAGCAGGCTTTAGTCCCAACAGCCATCCCAATATCAGAGTCTCCATTTCCCTTCCTCCCTCTAGTCTTCCACGCCTTCACCCTCATCCGTACTGTTATCCCCTCTCTCCTTCCCCTTTATGTTGAGACAAGTTTCTATTCTGTATTCTGTAGCCTAGGCTGGCCTGGATCTCACTAGGTAGCCTTCAAACTCACAACAATCCTACTGACTTAGTCTCTTAAATGCTGGCCTTACAAATTTGAATTACCGCATCTAGCCTATTTTATTTTATTTATTTATTGTTTTATTTTGGTGCTGAGGATTGAACCCAGGTCTTTGTGCATAAAGACAAGAGCTCTAGCCCTGAGCTACAGCCCCAGCCTTCCATTTCATTTTAAAAATGAAATTGCATGGTGAATGGACTCATCGAAACCCAATTCCTCGGAAGGCAAAAACATTTAGAATCCATAAATGGTGTTTTTTGAGGCTATGTTACAGCAAAGTTGTCACACACAAAAAGAAAAGATGGTTGGCAGGCTTCACAAGCCCCAGGGAGCACACTGAGAAGCACAGCTGCTTCCTAGCCTTTTGTACAGAGATGGGAATTCAGTACAAGCCTGCACTTCACAAAACCATCTCCCTGCCCTGCTGCTGATGTAAATGGCCCAGCTTCTATACTCCAAGAATAATTTAAATGGAACAAAACATCTTGGCAAAGACAAAAAAATTATTAAAACATAAAGTCTTATCATTTGGTGACGTCTGTCTCACTAAATGGAGGCAGCTTGTAGCCCATCAGAGAGACTTGCATAGCTAGCACTGACCTCATATGAGAAGTACAAGCCCAGATGTGTCCTTCCTGCAATTTGAGTCAAATTCCCCTAACTTTGATGCATTTCACATATGCACAGCTCTTAAGTGAATTGAAAATGAGCATACATATTAAAATGGGGCCTTTGTCCTGGGTGAGCCTCTGGTTCATGAAGCAGCTCTTCTGGAGAAGTTGAGGCTCTGTAGTGGGACATTTGTGTCTATGTAGGATTTTGCTTTCTTACAGTGTGGTCGCTTTGCATCTTCTGAAGCCTTTGGTATGAAAGGGGCTAGACTGGGAAATCCCATATCGTATAGCAGAAACTTCATACATAGTGCTGCTGCTGTGACTTTAAGACAACTCAAGCTCTCTCTATAAATGTGGCCACTAAAATCAAAGAGGACAAAATCCATGGAAAACAATGTCTGCTTCTGACAGGATGTATGAGGCCAGACATTCTTTTAGCCTTGTCTGGAAAGATACAAAGTCAGATCTTTTAAAATTGCATAGGGGTGAAACAGAATCCAGGAATCTGTAAATCTATTATTTTTTAGCAGAAAAGATGTGGCAAAATCCCTTTCCCCCAGTGTTATGTAGAACCTCCAACTACAAAGTGGTAAAGACAGAGTAGCCATGGGAAGCCAGCAGGGCAGAGGAAAGCTAATTTCTGTCCTTTTAGCCTGAAAACTGGTTCAAGCAGAAAGGCACCAGAGGCCAGAGCATCACTGGACAGTCCCATGGAGGCTTAGCCCTCCATTTAAAGAGCAGCTACCATGTACAGGAAGTAGGGGAATTGCTGTCAGTCTAGAGGGCTTGCCAAAGCCTGGGACAGGTTGCCCCGCCTCCTCTCACTCCTGGATCTGGCCAAAAGATTTCATCAGTTCTGTTACCAGCCATGGAGCCAGGCAGCAAGCAGAGCAGGTGCAGGGTACTGATCCTACTGGACGGGTTCCAGATTTCGTTCTAGTCGTTCTAGCCAGGGTGCACTGGGTAGGAAGGGACATACTGACTTGTGGAAACTCACCAGAGTGTGACTTTGGTATATGAATTACTCCATGTTAGCACATGCCATTGAAACAAAGCAAAATAAAATATACCGCTCCCCCCCCAAAATAAACCCAACAAAATCCCAGGTAAAATTCAGAAGCAACTTGTTGCCGGTCACTAGTATTCCATGCTTTGTGAGTTTAGCGACTCAAGACTCATGCAACATCACAGAGTACTTTGAAATAAAGTTAGTAGACTCACCTTCTTTCTTTCAAACAGGGACTAGAGAAATCTCCCTGATTGGAAGTTAAAAGATGTTCCAGACCTGTTCAATGTTTCCACTGCAATGTGGTCCTGATTCTATTTATGAATATTTAATAGCACTGACTGTTGTGGAGCCCACTGTGTAGAATGACAGCCCCAGCTGGTGTAGAACCCACTGTGTAGATCTGATGGACTGGAAAGCATGCACCACCACGCTTGGTATAACTTTACTTTCAAAAGTGATCAAAGCATTTCTTGTATGAAAGTAAGCTGGTTGGGAGTATTGGAATCAGACTTTCTGGGTAAGCATGTTTACTAACTAGAAGCTGTGTGGCTCTGGGTACATTTCTCACCTACTCTGTGCATACAGCTCCTGAAATGACTGGCACACAGAAAGGCCTTAGTGAATGCTACTATTTGCCCATAATAGATGATACTTTCCCTTAACTGTTTAGAGAAAATTGAATATTATTTCAACTGTTATGATATAGAAGGCATGGATTCATTGAAAAAAATAATACCTGGTTTAAAGAGTTAAAAATTTTGATAACTTCATCTCCTTCCTAATATCAGTGTCAACCTGAGGCTCAACAATGAGTAACGTACTGTGTTTATGAAAAGGAGAGAAAAGGGAATTGGCTGACAGGGTTCTTTCAGGGATTCTTCTGGAAAAATTCACTTCCCCTTCTTTTTTAACTGACCATTTGTCACTGTGACCTCTGTGAAGAGAAGGGAGGGATGAGGAAGATGAGTGACAGTGACCAGATGGAAGTCTCTGCTTGGCCTCCCAGGTCTCCGGGATGACACTTCAGTCTCATGCCAGCTGCCCTCACCAGCACACCTGCACCAGGAGTGGTCAAGACATTGATAAGAAATCAGAGCTCACTGCTTTGCAGGTTTATATAAGGCTGTGGGTACCGAAGAAACTGTGGGCACAGAGGTGGCTGTGGGTGTGAGTGATGTTTTGGGATATAGACAACCGTCCCAGAATGAGCCATTCGAACTGTTATGACTTCCTTCAGGGATTGGCAGGATGGAGGTGATGAGCCCCTGTCATGTCACTTCAGCCAGTCAATTAGTATGGATGTGTGAATGGCTGGGCTAGCCATGGGTTATAAAAACCTTGGCATGTGAATGGCTGGCCTAGCCATAGGTTATAGAACCCCTGGCATGGACAGGCCTTCCCTATGGCTTCCTGGAGTCTTTTCACAGCTAAGAAGGGATTCTGTCCAGGCCTGAGCTGAGGGTTGGCTGTGGTATATGTTCATATAGTTAGCCTGCCATGTTTGGGACAACCAGGGCTGTCAACAGAGATGTCCAGGTGTGGCGTGGAGACAGCATTCATTCAATTGATATAAACTGCTGTGTTGGTTGTGGGAACATGCAAACCAAAACTTATTAGCAAAATCTGACGTCTTTTCTCAGACTCTGAATGGGAATCCTGGGCTCCAGAAATGAGACATCCAGCTGCTTGGGGCTGGAAACTAAGAGAGCTCCTGGGATGCTGGAGCAAGGCATCTTCACATTTCACCATATTAATGTTTTCAGTAGAGCTCTTATTTTGATAAGCTTACCTCTTTCTTGCTTAGAGTCTTTCTTACAGCTCTAGAAGACAGCTTTCAGGAAAAACCCTGAAAGCTAGTGTGGTGATGGTTTAGTAAATGATTGCCTTTCCAGCATGAGGACCTTTTTCATGTTAGTTTTTGTTTCTGTTTTTGAAAGAGTTCTGGGCCAATGAGGTGGCACCTGGGAAATGGCAGGTTGTCCTCTGTGTGTGTGCA
>JADRCH010000012.1:4422360-4570977 GCA_019843965.1 Rhynchomys soricoides
TTTGTGGGGTTATAGATCAGATACCAGTGGTTCTCAACCTTCCTAATGCTGTGACCCTCTCATACAGTTCCTTATGTTGTGGTGACTCCCAACCATAAACTTATTTTTGTTGCTACTTCATAACTGTACTTTTGCTCCTGTTATGAACCATAATGTAAGTATCTGTATTTTACAATGGTGTTAGGCAATCCCTGTGAAAGGGTCATCTGCGGGTTGGGAAAGGGTCGTGACCCACAATTTGAAAATCACTGAGCTAGATAATGTAGGCAAAGGTCAAGAGCAAGCGAATATATAATTAAGAAGATTTGCTCAATGACCCAGAACTGAACCTTAGGCAGAGCTCGCTGAGGACTCCAGGAGAACATGGCCCATAGAATGAACTAAGCTGGGCTCGTAGGGCCTCACAGAGACTGAAGTGACAACCACAGAGCTAGGTCCTCTGAGTGTAAGTTATGGTTGTGTAGCTTAGTGTTCTTGTGGACTCCTTACAGTGGGAGAGGAGCTGTCTCTCACTCTGTTGCCTGCTCTTGGGACCCCTTTCCTCCTGCTCAGTTGCCTCGTGTGGACTTCATATAAGGGTTTGTACCTAGCCCTATTGTAACTTTTTATGTAGAGTTCAATTGCTATCCTTGGGAGACCTGCTCTTTTCTGTTTGGAAACTGAAGAGGAGTGGATCTAGGGAAGAGGAGACGTAGAGAGGGGCTTGGGGATGTAGAGGGAGCAGACACTGTAGTTAGAATGCAATGTATGATAGAAAAAAATTTAAAAAGTTTTTATGATGCACTTCCTTACCTTAAGGCCTATCTGAGTCTGGATACCTAGGTTCTGTGGACATGTTCACCATCTTTTTTTTTTTTCACAAAGTACAGATAGTTAAGGGATGAAATTTAACTTAAAGATGGTCTGTTAGTGTCTCCAAATGTAGATAGGCAAGTAGAAGCTCACTGCTAGCAAGGGTTGAGGAAGGGCTGAGCTGGCTGAGTAGGAGGTAAATCCAGACATGTTCACAGGGTCAGTGTGGTTGCCCACTACACTACTCTCATCTGCAGCGTTTCTATGGCATCTCAGATCTAGTGATCATGCTTAACTCTGATGCACACGCAGCTTGCTGACCTTGTCTATGGTATTCTATGAGTGCCATTTATTTTCTTAGTCTTCATTTTGAAATTGAACAAAGACTATAAAGTTTATTGCCATAAAGACTTAGGTGGGGAGGACTGCAGGCTCCTCAGGGAGGTGACAAACAGAAGTAGAGGGAACATTTGGGCTACCAGGGTTCAATCCACAGCAAACCATTTACCTCTTTAAATGTAGCTTCTGAAAACTTAAATCAGGCACACAAATGTTGAGGTGTATGACCTATGGATATGTGAGATGAGGCACAAAATCAAGGGATGTAGCAGACGATCAAGTACATTAGAAACTGGAAACCACTGTATGAAGATGTGAGGGATTTTTCATGTGCATAAGACTTGTTGGCTATGATAGTTATCTGAAACTAGACAATACCACCAGATTAGTGTATTGACTTTTGTTCCCGTTTTGCAAATATATTACTACAAAGACAGAATAGGAGGGCATGAGTGATTGACTGCTAGAAGAGACAATTGTATTTTCTATTCTACATTAACTTAATAAATAACTCTATTAGCAGTGTGTCCTTGGAAATGAGAACTGCCAACACATTTCCATAAGAGAAGACAGCGAACAATAAAATCCCTGGAATGGTACTGAGATCAGATCTTTGTTGTTCACAGTTCACATTTGAATCTCCACCAGGATTAAGCCTACATCATTTCACTTTTTAGTGGTTTATAATGTGTTAACATTTCTCTTCTCTATCTATATTCATAAATAATGCCTGTATGTTGACAGCTTTCAAATTGAATCTCTAGTTTTAAGCTCCCTCTCCAGCTCCCGACTCAAAGATATATCTACCTATCAACATTCTTAGATGGCATCTCAAATCCAATACCCAGGGAAGGAGCTGGTTTTGAATTTGCTAGTAACCCACGAAGCATTCTCCTCCTCCAACCCAGACAATGGCTACTCAATTTTCCAGTTCTTTTACTCCAGACTCTGCCATCTTCCTTGACATCTTCTTGTGTAATACATCACTGCGTCACCTTTGGCTTCGGAGTATACACAGGATCTTGCAAGTTCCTCCCAGTTCCACTTCTCTCTCAGCATCTCTGCTTCCAGCCATCTTTGATTCCCACTCCAGCCTCTTCCCATTGCCCCACCTCCACATCCTCGGCAATGCCTTGCTCCACATATTGTCACTTATTCTTGATTGTTCTGCTTGTTTTGCTTTGGTGTTCCCATGCTTCCCACTCATATAAACAGCCTGACTCTGTAGCCAGAGGTGGCCCTAAAATCTAAGGCAGACCAGGCTGGTCCTCCGTTTTCATCCCTCTACGGACTTTCCAACTCAACAAGGACATAGGGGCCAACTTGAATGGCTCCGTGTGGTGTGCTACCTTCTACATTATCTTATGAATATTCTCACTTAACTCTTGCCTCAGTGGTCAACCAGGCCAGGCATTCTGGGTAGGTAAGGAGAAAAGAATGGCATCCTTGAAGTTGTGGGTCTCAACGATAAATTTCAGTACCTACGGATGAGTGGGGAAGATGGTGGATAAGCTTTTAAAGAGAAAAGACTAAGTCTTAGCCAGGTAAAAGTAAGTAGTCAAGCATGTTCAAAATTGTTGGACTTTATCCAATAGGTAAAGATATTAAAGCAAAGCCGTGTCATAATCAGGCTTTTATTTTAAGACTCTAAGGTGAAAGGAGGACTGAGGAGTGTTAGAGAGCTGTTGGTGAATTGCACTACAACACAGCCAGAGAGACAGCGCCTGGCGGCATTGGTGGCAGAGAGAATTGTTAATAGCAATTCAGAAAGTATGGCATGCCACACTATGCAGTATACATAGTCAGGATGAGAAGCAAGAGAGAGCTCTCATTGATCAAAAACCTATAAAGCCAAATGATTCATTTCCAGCTAGAGGGCTGGAGGGGAGTTCAATCAGAGGTTTGCAGTAAGGTCTTCGAGTCAAATATAGGAAGTGTAACTTAGGCAGCGGAAAGACGGTCCATAAAAGGCTGAGTCTCCCATTCTGAAGCAGCACCCCCTGTGTAGACGCTGTGCCACATAGCTGTAGATAAGAAACGTTTTCTTCTCTTATCCCTGTAGGGGGAGGCGAGCTGGGTGCTACGAGGCCTCTTAGTGGCTTGCTCATTTTATTAGGTCCTTTTTTCATTTTCTGGTACTTGTTCCCAGGTGTATCATTTTCCATTTCACACCCCATAAATATGTACATAAATATTTTAAGAGTTTCTGTCTCCACAGGTTGGATGTGTACAATATAATGGATAATAGCTCAACTGAAAAGTACCCAGGTAATAAATTGCTCTGTTCTCCAAGTTTAAATTAATCTCAAACTCAAGAGTACTGTGGTACAGTTAGCAGGCTTTAGTCCCAACAGCCATCCCAATATCAGAGTCTCCATTTCCCTTCCTCCCTCTAGTCTTCCACGCCTTCACCCTCATCCGTACTGTTATCCCCTCTCTCCTTCCCCTTTATGTTGAGACAAGTTTCTATTCTGTATTCTGTAGCCTAGGCTGGCCTGGATCTCACTAGGTAGCCTTCAAACTCACAACAATCCTACTGACTTAGTCTCTTAAATGCTGGCCTTACAAATTTGAATTACCGCATCTAGCCTATTTTATTTTATTTATTTATTGTTTTATTTTGGTGCTGAGGATTGAACCCAGGTCTTTGTGCATAAAGACAAGAGCTCTAGCCCTGAGCTACAGCCCCAGCCTTCCATTTCATTTTAAAAATGAAATTGCATGGTGAATGGACTCATCGAAACCCAATTCCTCGGAAGGCAAAAACATTTAGAATCCATAAATGGTGTTTTTTGAGGCTATGTTACAGCAAAGTTGTCACACACAAAAAGAAAAGATGGTTGGCAGGCTTCACAAGCCCCAGGGAGCACACTGAGAAGCACAGCTGCTTCCTAGCCTTTTGTACAGAGATGGGAATTCAGTACAAGCCTGCACTTCACAAAACCATCTCCCTGCCCTGCTGCTGATGTAAATGGCCCAGCTTCTATACTCCAAGAATAATTTAAATGGAACAAAACATCTTGGCAAAGACAAAAAAATTATTAAAACATAAAGTCTTATCATTTGGTGACGTCTGTCTCACTAAATGGAGGCAGCTTGTAGCCCATCAGAGAGACTTGCATAGCTAGCACTGACCTCATATGAGAAGTACAAGCCCAGATGTGTCCTTTCTGCAATTTGAGTCAAATTCCCCTAACTTTGATGCATTTCACATATGCACAGCTCTTAAGAGAATTGAAAATGAGCATACATATTAAAATGGGGCCTTTGTCCTGGGTGAGCCTCTGGTTCATGAAGCAGCTCTTCTGGAGAAGTTGAGGCTCTGTAGTGGGACATTTGTGTCTATGTAGGATTTTGCTTTCTTACAGTGTGGTCGCTTTGCATCTTCTGAAGCCTTTGGTATGAAAGGGGCTAGACTGGGAAATCCCATATCGTATAGCAGAAACTTCATACATAGTGCTGCTGCTGTGACTTTAAGACAACTCAAGCTCTCTCTATAAATGTGGCCACTAAAATCAAAGAGGACAAAATCCATGGAAAACAATGTCTGCTTCTGACAGGATGTATGAGGCCAGACATTCTTTTAGCCTTGTCTGGAAAGATACAAAGTCAGATCTTTTAAAATTGCATAGGGGTGAAACAGAATCCAGGAATCTGTAAATCTATTATTTTTTAGCAGAAAAGATGTGGCAAAATCCCTTTCCCCCAGTGTTATGTAGAACCTCCAACTACAAAGTGGTAAAGACAGAGTAGCCATGGGAAGCCAGCAGGGCAGAGGAAAGCTAGTTTCTGTCCTTTCAGCCTGAAAACTGGTTCAAGCAGAAAGGCACCAGAGGCCAGAGCATCACTGGACAGTCCCATGGAGGCTTAGCCCTCCATTTAAAGAGCAGCTACCATGTACAGGAAGTAGGGGAATTGCTGTCAGTCTAGAGGGCTTGCCAAAGCCTGGGACAGGTTGCCCCGCCTCCTCTCACTCCTGGATCTGGCCAAAAGATTTCATCAGTTCTGTTACCAGCCATGGAGCCAGGCAGCAAGCAGAGCAGGTGCAGGGTACTGATCCTACTGGACGGGTTCCAGATTTCGTTCTAGTCGTTCTAGCCAGGGTGCACTGGGTAGGAAGGGACATACTGACTTGTGGAAACTCACCAGAGTGTGACTTTGGTATATGAATTACTCCATGTTAGCACATGCCATTGAAACAAAGCAAAATAAAATATACCGCTCCCCCCCCAAAATAAACCCAACAAAATCCCAGGTAAAATTCAGAAGCAACTTGTTGCCGGTCACTAGTATTCCATGCTTTGTGAGTTTAGCGACTCAAGACTCATGCAACATCACAGAGTACTTTGAAATAAAGTTAGTAGACTCACCTTCTTTCTTTCAAACAGGGACTAGAGAAATCTCCCTGATTGGAAGTTAAAAGATGTTCCAGACCTGTTCAATGTTTCCACTGCAATGTGGTCCTGATTCTATTTATGAATATTTAATAGCACTGACTGGTGTGGAGTCCACTGTGTAGAATGACAGCCCCAGCTGGTGTAGAACCCACTGTGTAGATCTGATGGACTGGAAAGCATGCACCACCACGCTTGGTATAACTTTACTTTCAAAAGTGATCAAAGCATTTCTTGTATGAAAGTAAGCTGGTTGGGAGTATTGGAATCAGACTTTCTGGGTAAGCATGTTTACTAACTAGAAGCTGTGTGGCTCTGGGTACATTTCTCACCTACTCTGTGCATACAGCTCCTGAAATGACTGGCACACAGAAAGGCCTTAGTGAATGCTACTATTTGCCCATAATAGATGATACTTTCCCTTAACTGTTTAGAGAAAATTGAATATTATTTCAACTGTTATGATATAGAAGGCATGGATTCATTGAAGAAAATAATACCTGGTTTAAAGAGTTAAAAATTTTGATAACTTCATCTCCTTCCTAATATCAGTGTCAACCTGAGGCTCAACAATGAGTAACGTACTGTGTTTATGAAAAGGAGAGAAAGGGGAATTGGCTGACAGGGTTCTTTCAGGGATTCTTCTGGAAAAATTCACTTCCCCTTCTTTTTTAACTGACCATTTGTCACTGTGACCTCTGTGAAGAGAAGGGAGGGATGAGGAAGATGAGTGACAGTGACCAGATGGAAGTCTCTGCTTGGCCTCCCAGGTCTCCGGGATGACACTTCAGTCTCATGCCAGCTGCCCTCACCAGCACACCTGCACCAGGAGTGGTCAAGACATTGATAAGAAATCAGAGCTCACTGCTTTGCAGGTTTATATAAGGCTGTGGGTACCGAAGAAACTGTGGGCACAGAGGTGGCTGTGGGTGTGAGTGATGTTTTGGGATATAGACAACCGTCCCAGAATGAGCCATTCGAACTGTTATGACTTCCTTCAGGGATTGGCAGGATGGAGGTGATGAGCCCCTGTCATGTCACTTCAGCCAGTCAATTAGTATGGATGTGTGAATGGCTGGGCTAGCCATGGGTTATAAAAACCTTGGCATGTGAATGGCTGGCCTAGCCATAGGTTATAGAACCCCTGGCATGGACAGGCCTTCCCTATGGCTTCCTGGAGTCTTTTCACAGCTAAGAAGGGATTCTGTCCAGGCCTGAGCTGAGGGTTGGCTGTGGTATATGTTCATATAGTTAGCCTGCCATGTTTGGGACAACCAGGGCTGTCAACAGAGATGTCCAGGTGTGGCGTGGAGACAGCATTCATTCAATTGATATAAACTGCTGTGTTGGTTGTGGGAACATGCAAACCAAAACTTATTAGCAAAATCTGACGTCTTTTCTCAGACTCTGAATGGGAATCCTGGGCTCCAGAAATGAGACATCCAGCTGCTTGGGGCTGGAAACTAAGAGAGCTCCTGGGATGCTGGAGCAAGGCATCTTCACATTTCACCATATTAATGTTTTCAGTAGAGCTCTTATTTTGATAAGCTTGCCTCTTTCTTGCTTAGAGTCTTTCTTACAGCTCTAGAAGACAGCTTTCAGGAAAAACCCTGAAAGCTAGTGTGGTGATGGTTTAGTAAATGATTACCTTTCCAGCATGAGGACCTTTTTCATGTTAGTTTTTGTTTCTGTTTTTGAAAGAGTTCTGGGCCAATGAGGTGGCACCTGGGAAATGGCAGGTTGTCCTCTGTGTGTGTGCACGAGTGCGTGCATACACACACACACACACACACACACACGAGAGAGAGAGAGAGAGAGAAAGAGAGGGAGAAAGAGAGAGAGGGAGAGAGAGAGAGAGAGAGAGAGAGAGAGAGAGAGAGAGAGAGAGAGAGGAAGAGAGAGATTTAGTTCTGACATGTGCCTGAGGGAATTTGCTAAATTCCTCTAGGAGCCATAAGGCCACTTAAGAGTTGTGTGAGCTGAGTATCTATCAGCTGATGAGCATGTTCAGGTCTCTTGCTACAGGCCTCACATCCACTATCTCATAAATTACAAGAAGTCTCTGAGTGGCTCTTCATGTTTTACTGAGGTTCCTGGGACTCAGGGGCCTGCTCTTATTACCAGAGGTTCTGTAAAGTCATGTGGAATGGGGAGCTTAGCCTCAGTGTGCTGGGTATGGAGCAAAAGTACTAACAGTTGTTCCTAGTGTGGGAGTGAGGAACAAATGTGTGTATACATATATGTCTGCATGTGCAACATAGTGTATGTATGCATATATATATATCTATATATATATACATATATATATCACAGATAAAACACAACTTAAGTGGTCTGTCATCTATCCATCCATCCATCTATCCATCCATCCATCCATCTTCTATTTATCGATGTATACCTTATATATGCTTGTGTTCGCACATGCAAGACAGGATTCATTTTGTCAGTGGTGTTATCCTCATGGGGATTACTTTCTATAGAGACCATCTTGCTTTAGAGGAATATGTGTAGCTAAGAAGGCCACGAGGTAAATGAAGAAGTGTCTGCTGAGGCTGTCTGTATACTCCAGGGTACAGTGCTAGTTATTCCTACCATTGTCCTGTCCAAGGTTCCTGCACATTGCCCAGCCTGTTTTAAGTGCTAAGACTCTTCTATGCTGTGCTTAATAATGATGGCAGGCCTTTAAGCCTTATCTTCATTATCATTAATAGCTGGAATGAGAGGTTTTTCCCCATGGGGATCTTTCCTTGCCAGCCAGACTGTTCAAAGCAGAGATCAACCAGGTGAAGTTTAAATCCACTGGCCTGGAACTTGATAATGTACACAGCAAATGGCTATCACCCAAGTCAGCGTAAGGCCAAGCAGAACACCCTGGACACCTCCAAGACAGATCCCTGGAGAAAGAGAGCTAACCGTCCAATGAGAAAGAGCCATTGATCCTTAAATGTCAAGAGTCTTTCTTCTGCCCTTCTCCCGGCAATACTTCCCCAGCCTTAGCACGGTCTAGTTTGATCTGCTTAAAGACAGATTAATGTAGATATATAAGAAAGTGTTTTCTTGGAACATATAACCTACTAATTAAATGATATAGCAGAGAGATAACCACAGACCAAGGGAGCAGACAGGACAGGGCAATACCCTCTGCTTTGCTGCCCTGATGCACAACTAATGCAGCATTTCAGATCAGGAAGGAAGAAGGGAGCATTGTATGATATATATTTGGAGAAAATAAAGACTGCCTTCTCCTGAAGGACCCAAAATAAAATCCAGGTGAAGCGGAATTTAAGGCATGAAAATATATTGTACTGAAAAGAATATAGGAGAATCATTTCAAAGTTTGTCAACAAGCCCAGAAACCATAGTGGAAGAGATTGGCATATTTTACTGCAAACATAAGAAGGAGGATATACTGTGTACTTGAGTATAGAGAAAATAATTCAATAGTGTGTTAGCAATAGCATATCTAGTAGGCACAACTCAGAGAGCACACAGATGCATGATACTTGACCTATTAAGAAATGATGAAAAGCACACGTGTCTGGAGGAACACTGGAGAATTCATCATTCCCATTGCATTTTCTCCCTATTCTTACCCGTTCACCTCTCTGTCTGAAAACAGTGTGGATTCTCCATGGACTTCCTATTTTTTCATGTACCAGTGCTATTTCTTCTATTGCCGGAGGTTATTTCATCTCTGTTCCCTTGCTTCTAGAAAGTCTTCCTCCCCAAACCCCTTCCTTTCTTCTGACAAACGATGAGAGATTGCCTTTTAAAAATGACGTTTAAATACCCATGGCCATCAGGAGGTGAGCTGCTAGCCCCTTAGCCTCTCTGGCATGTGTGATCCATGACCATAATTACTGTTTTGAGCTTTTATTTTTTTCTTGCCTTGATAATGGCATATCAATAATCTTTGGCAAAAAAATAATCTTTTCTAATTTGATCTTGGCTGGTATTTACAGCTGGAATTATTTTCACCTTGCATTTAGAGTAAGAGAAAGTCAGGGCAAGGACCTGCATGAACCCTTCAGCCCTCTTCCTCAACTCTCCCATCCTGAACTTGAACCACCTCCACAAAATCCCCTTCTCCTCCATGAAGACAACTGCTCCCATCATCCCAGCTTGTGTGGATGAAGCAAAAAGCAGGGAGCAGGGCAGACAAACAGCAAGAAGGGGAAGGATGACAAGCTCCTCACTCTGAAATCTCTGTGTTTTCCTATACACACTCTGCCATACAGGAAGAAAAAAAAAAAAGACAATTACAGATTGTCTTAGAAGAGTCTTTGCTATCTGGGTAGACCTCATGCTCTGCCATGCATGTTAATAAACGCATGTGGCAATGTTAGAACTTTTATGTGAATGACTTATGCCTAAATTATCAGCTCCTATTCCCATATAAATAATTGCCGTTGCCTTCTGTCCCAGTGGTACTATAATCTCTAATAAAGCAGTTTATACTGGCTTTAAGCGAAATGACAGTGCCCTAGAAAACTAACATTATATTGCTTTAATAATAAAGAAGCAAAGTTACTCAGGCAGCTCTTATTGACTCCCAACTCTCTGGATCAGATCCAGACCAGACCATCTACATCTATCAAGAAAAAGCCATTGAATGACCCTGGATGAAGTGTTGTATGAATCAACGCAGCTTCCATACATTCAGAGACCCTGGTGAGAGGATGGAGTCTGTTTCCAGCCTCCTACTCTGTCTTCTTCCCAACCCTGAAACCTCCTCCTACAAGAATTCAAGTCTCTACAAGAGAAAAGAAACAGAAAACAATGGTCCTACCTTTGATGCATGGTGGCCATGTATGGACAGTTAGAAGTTGTCTAGTCTAAGGACAGGGCTGGCTAATGCAAGGCTTGGGCTTAAATAAGGCAGATTGGCTGTGCGCAAACAAAGAAAAAATGACCTGAGGGGAGGAAACAGATCTTCACAAATGTCACATTGGGTCACGTGGAACAAAAGAGCCACTGAAATTCGAGTTTGTTCATCTACATTACGATGATGCTGTGTGCAATAAGTTCTGCTGGAGTCTCAAACCACAAGCACTTTCAGAGTTGATAATTGCCCAGAGAGATGCTCTCCTTTCTGTTCACTGAGATCTAAGAGAGGGAAAGATGATCCTGTCCAGAGAGTTTTAATTTGCTTGAGAGCCTTAATCAGATGATAATGTTTTCCCCCTGAGGACCCCTCTCTCAGTCTGTTAAGAGGAGCCCAGCTGCTAAAGCTGAAAACACTGGCCGACAGACACTCCTTGTTAGGAATGAAAGCATTGTAGACAGGCCATCCAAGTATGTATGTACACATGGCTGTGCCTCAGATAGTTTCTGTTGCATTTGCAGGAAGTGGAAGGGGGCTACTGAGATCCGTGCCAATGAGAAAGAACCAGTGTAACAGATAACTCACCTTATTGTCAAGAGAGTTAAGTTTGGATGGGAGGTGGTATATGTGTGCTTACTCGTTATTCATGCAGTAGAAGAAATTGGGGTGCTCTTTCATACATGTTGGTTCTTGGGTAGGAGGGAGGGTGAGGGTGCAGGGACTGGGAGGAGTATCTTTCAGCTGTAGAATAAACACTGCCCAGGGCAAAGCGTTCTGCATTGTTACTAAGTGAGCCTCACCCATCTGCCCTACTTTGCAGATGGGAAACTCTTCCAATCCTCCTGCCTCTGACCCAGTTCTCATACTTGCTGAAAAATTTCATGCTGAGCAGTGGGTACCTTGGGGGTCACAAGATGCTGCTAATCATTGAGATATAGTGGTTGTGTCCACCTGTTATCTCCCTCATCACCTTGAGGCAGATTAATGCAGCACTACTGAAGGCAGTCGCCTGGTCAGTGACTTGTGTTACCTCTATATCCTCTTTGTCCTCTTGGAGAAGTTGGACAAGACAATCCATTTATAAAACAGCATCAACCTAGCTTTTCAAGGCAGGGCAAATGGTTTAGTTGGGACTTCACAAAACTCAGTTCACCCAACTGTAGTGTCACCTCCATGGTGGAAGAGCACCATAACCTCTGTTGACTATCTGCCATACAACAAAGGAGCCATGAGCTCTGGGCCATCCCCTCTCCCCTGTTTCTGATTTCTGAGTGCTGTTAAGAACATGGTTCATTTATCCTTCAAAAGAACCATCCTGTGAGGAGTATAGCAGACAGCACTCCCACACGTTGAGAGTCCAGGCTTCAGAAAACTTGAGCAGCTATCAACATCGCAGAGATAGAAAGTATGTTTAGCTGTGGGGAGAAGAACATCTTGTGTTTCCAAATCCCATCTTCTTAAAGTCCAACCAAAACAAACCCCTCATTGGTTAAACACTTAGTAATTCAGTTATATTGGAAACAAAGAGATTCAATTTCTAACTGAATATTCTAACCACAGAATATATAATCGCCTACTGCTGAATTGGATAATGTTTTTGGTAAATTCCCAGCCAAGAAGAGATTGGAAGTCAGTGTTATTAAGTTCCCTTTTCATATCTGTATAATTAAATTCTGGTTTAGACAAGAAAATAAAATTTGGCCCTTGATTAGTGCAGCCTAATGCAATTGCTTGCATTTCTTTATGAAATGCAGGTAGCAAGCAGATCACATTTCAAACAGCCAGTTATTCCATAAGCTTAATAACAATTTAATAGTGTTCTAAAATTTCCAAAAGACACTCAATGTGGGGCATTAACTCTCAGTTACCCATTTACCTTTCAAGGGAATGTGTCCTTTGACCTAGTCACTTAGTATCCTAACACGTTCATTTTTCATAATTTTTGGAACAGAGTTTTCCCTTTTTCCTATAATCAGCTGAACACATGAAGAAAGATGGTTTGTTTTGAAAGAAGACATATGTCACTGAGTTCTCTTTTGTGTAGAAAACTTACACATGTCACTTATTTCCTTCTTCAATTGTACTACTGGGGAAATCTCAGGAAAGTTATCTAGTTTCTTTATGATCACACATCATTTTTTTTTCTTTTCTTCTTTACGATAAAGATAATGTTCTAACTAGGACCATTTCTGTATAATCTTATTTTATAAATATAATTATGACTAGTTCTTGTAAGTGTGCATGTAAAGAGAATCATATACAAATCTTCCTAGCTTGGAAAAGCAAACAGGAGAATAAAAGATGATTATCCAGGGCCAAGTTCAGTACTTTAAGTGATGGATAAATTATTTGTAGGGGTGGGGTGGCCAGTTCACAAGGCTGGGTCTACAATTTCTACATGTATTTGTAGGAGAGATGAAAGAAATAAAGGGGAACACTTGTGTTCTTTTATTTTGCAGGAGCTTGAGGTGGTGTGAGAAAGGTGACAGGAAACTTACAACTCAGGGACAGACTTATGACTTTAAGGTTGGTTTTGTTGTTTGCTTGTTTGTTTGTTTTTGTTTTTTAAAAAGAGCCAGGTCTTAGGATTGTGACATCCTTAGGCTAAGTGGTAAAATGAACACTTTAACTTTGATTTTAAACAGTGTTTCAAACAGCGATGACAGATATCTAGAAATAAAACTTTCCCTGAAGTGAAGCTCCATCTGCATGGGATTCTTTCTGTCAAACACATGAACAGACATCCTAGGTAAGACTGCTCAGGTTCCAGAATGGGATGTTGATGAGCACATGTAGTCTGGGAACTAGTGTGCTTCCCAAGGTTCTAGTTTGTCCTGAACATTTATATAAAACTCTCTTGCAGCTTCTTCCCTACCCCTGCCACCAACCTGGTTAGCTTTTAGCCACCAAGTAATACTTCAGACTAGGAATCAAGGCAAAGTTACTTCTTGTAGATGATTTCCTTGATGTCCCCGATTTGTGACTCCTCCCATGTGTTCAGAAGCTACCTATCCACAGCTTGTGACAGCGGGTACAGATGAAGCTTGACATGCAGTTGGTTGACTTATGACTTTCCAATGACACAATGGTGTGAGGGTCACACATATTTAATAAAGCCTTTGCTTCAGACATTCAATTTCACCTTTTCCAGAGCATCAATGGTTAGTGCCATGTGCAATTGCCCTGCTTGCTAGACACAAGACTGAGAGCAAACCACAGACAGTACAATGTGCTGTGTCACTGTGATGCTCAGTAGATCATCCCATGCATTTTTAACTCACTATGTTCTCACCTTACATACTGTGCTTACCAGGATACAACAGCACTCTACAGTGAGGGCTGTCTGTGACGTTTAAACTTTAATTCTAATTTTCACCCTGGTTCGTGGGGAAGACTTGAGAACACAGAAGACTCAGTATGCTTTAGTTATATGTAAACATATTTGACTATGTAGTCAATCATGCATTGTGACCCCCTTCCCTTCTTCTAATGACTTTCAACATGCCACACCTGAATTTGTCTTGTTTGTCTTTAAACTTTTATTATTGCTTCTTCCACCTAGAATGAAAGCATATTGAAGCTACAGATTTTGGAAAAACTTCTTATTCATGCTGTTGCATCCATTTTGCCTGCCAACAAGCAGCTCAAGGAGTCACATAGCTATTCTATAATCAAAGCTGATTGAAGTATGGCTGGCCACCTCACTCCAGGGCGGTGAAAGCCCCATGGAGATATCTTTCTTGGGAAAAGAAATGAAGAGAACAAAGATAGTTTACATTGCATCGTGACTGCAGAAGTGAAAACAACTGTAAAGGCGATCCCCAAGGCAGACATGGAAGCTGGTAGGGTGATGATAAATTGAATATGAGGAAGACAAGTTCAAAAAGCAGAGAGAAAAGATAATGTAAAAGGTCTACATGGTTCTGCATTAGGAGGAAGGGATCCTATGAGGAGTAAAGGAAAGTGGACCAAAGGATGCTGGCTTCATGTCCGGTACCCTCCATGTCCAAACAAGCTTTTGCCTCAGGTTCTTTTTCTACAGGGTCTTGTAGCTTCTGTGATAACAATGTCTGTTTCCTTGATTCCTGTGTTCATAGTGGTCATCTGTTCTGAACTCTGACATTTCCTCATTCAACTACTTTTATTGACATCTAACTTAGAGTGCAATGTATTTTATTTTGAGCATTTGGAAAGAATCAAACATTAGAGCAGCATCTCGTGGTTTGTAGCATCTTAATGTAAATTCTGCTTTTTGCTTATTAAAACTGTACCATTGTCCAACAAGTGGTCCACACATCCTCTTGGTTAGATTTCTCTCTTGTGTCCTTGACCATCACTCTAGTCTCTCCTTTAGAAACTTTATCTTATATAAAATCTAATTTTTATCTTACTTTATAAACTTTATCTCCTTTAGGAACTTTATCTTAGCCACTGAGTGTAGCTGGAATTTTGACTACTTTATGGGTTCCTATTTCTACCACCCTTCCCCACCCTTCTCCTTTCCACTCCCCCGCAAACACTAGGTAGAAGAGAAAGGTTAGAGGGGAAGAGAGTGTCAATATCATTAGACTACTTCCTGTTCATCAGGGGTATCAAGTTCTTTGGGATATGTCCAATCTTTGTCTTCAGGATATCTCCAACCAGCAACCAGCAACCAGCAACCAGCAACCAGCAACCAGCAACCAGCAACTAGTAACCAGCAGCAAAAGCAAGCAGCAGGAGCAGCAGCAGAAGCATTAGCAGCTGCTGCATTACTCTCAGGGCTCTTGTATTTAAATACCATCTCAAGGATCCCCAGAATTCGAAAAACTATACAAAAACTATTTACAGCTGGCAAAGTCACCCCCCAGTCAGAGCATGAGGCAAATCATAGTCTGCTGCTGTGGGCAATCTGAAGCAACCCCATATCTCACACATTGCCTTAAAACAGAAACATAATCCCACAATATTTTAATGTTTTTAATGAAACCAAAATTCTCACTATAACTAAGTTGCCAGGACACAGCTTGCCTCAGCACCGGGCCTCATCTATCAGTTTCTGAATCCAGCATTCAAAGGATCCTAGTGCACTTTCAAGTCTAGATGTGGAGTGATGTCATCAGTTTTAATTAGTCACTTCTATGACCCAGCTGGACCTGGATTACAAACTTTTGGAGTTGAGATGTAGAACTTTTCCTTCTTCAGATATGCTTATGTTTATGCTTGTATTTTGTCAGAAGCAATCTGTTAGAGAAAGCAATCTATAGAGGTCCTTCTACAGGATCCACATTTGCCTAAAAATAGTAGATTTTCCCCTGTATTTTAGTTTGCTGTTTTGAGTTTTAAAGAAATTAAATTAAAAGACAGAGGGGTTGTGAGGAGGCAAAGCAACAAATGAAAAAGATTATGAGGCCTCCTCAATGGCTGCAGAGACACTGGAATGTCACATTCCTATGCCTCTGTTATTCTAGCTGAGTATCTGAGAGGTTCTAAGAAACTGTGATTTATGTACTGACTCCAGATGACTGAGAGTCCAGGTAATCTTATGTTAATTGGAAGAGTCCAGAGAAAAAGCATCTGGCCTTTAGATGGTTCTACCCTTCAGAAAGATCAGTGAGTGACCTCCTTTTCTGTGAACTACATTGCTAAATGAATGTTCATACATTCATTGTTGTCCAATTAATCTTTACAGAATACCTGTGACAGCTTGTTATGTACTATGGGAGGAACTGGGAAAATAAGACACAGAAGGGACATAGACACAACTGATTGCCAAGTGTCATAGGAGGTTTCAAGTCAGAAAGTGTTATACATGAATAAGAGAGAGACTTGTGAGCCCTGCTTTGTAGAAGACTGGGAAGGTATATTTAAGCAAAAACAAGCTGAGTTCACAAAAACAGAGAGTGTCCATCTAGAAGAGCCATAAAACGGTCCTTCTGACAGAAGTGAAATGATCTACAGCCATGTCACCACGAACATTTCTGCTGCTGTTTGAAAGAAAAGAAGTGATAAACAAGGAACTGGACCACCCTGGGTCGTTGCAAAGGCTTGAGATGCAGTGATAAGAGCTACCCTGGGTCACTGCAAAGCTGTTCAGATCAGCTGGAAAGAAAAACTGGAGAGAAGTTAGGGAGTGTACACACGCCTGAAGAATTTGTTCTTTAACTCAAAGACAGAAGAGTAAGATTGGAGTTCCCATCAGGAAAGGCAGGGGAAAAGGGATGGGGTGGGGACATGGAAGAACAGGTTAATATGCTGTCACAGTCTTCCATGGCATAGATGTCAGCTCCAACCTCAAGCTCTCTTTTATCATTGTGAGTCCTCACACATTCAGCAGTTTTGAAGTTTGGAAATTAGACATTACAGTTCAAAACAAGTGAAGTGTGCAAGTTAAATGCCATTCCAGAATTGAGCATGGTGGTGTATGATTGTAATCCTTTCTTTTGGAAGGCTGACACAAGACTGAGAGTTCAAGACCAGCCTGGGCTACAGACAAAAATATTTTCTTACCCCAACACAAGTACCATTCCAGAAAGCACACCAAGTCTACCTGCAAATTCATCTGCCCATATCTCTGGTTCACACTGGCAGTGGGAAAAGAAGAAGGGAATGCAAGGGAACCACAAAGCTCAGGAGCACAGAGGACAGGAGGACCAGCACTGCCTGGGCTAGGCAGGGGTGTCTGATTCCTCTGCTACAGGCATATAAGTGGTGGTGTAGATCAGAGATTGAGTCAGAGATGCTGGATATGAGACAGAGCTCTCCTACAAAGCATCAGATGACCCTAAATAATTGATTTCTCTGGGCCTCAGTTTTTCATCTTTAAAGAACCTTAACTGTGTGTGTGTGTATGTGTGTGCACACATGTATGTTCATGTGTGTGAATGTGCATGCATGCATGCATGTGTGTATGAGTGTGTGCTCTTATGCATGTGCCTATCTGTATGCCTGTCTGTGTGTGTGTGCATGTATATATGTGTGTATTTGCATAGGAGTGTGTATACATGTGTGCAAGTGTGTCTGTGATGTGTTTGTGTGTATGTACGTGTAAGTGCCCATGTGTGGTGTGAGCTCACCGATTCACTGAGAAAGCCCCAGAGATCCTTCTCTTTCTGCCTCTGAAGCACTGGTTTGGGCCTCTTTGGGGTCTGGAAGGAACTAAACTCAGGTCTTAATGCTTGGGTGGCATAATACCTCACCAACTGAGCCATTTCTCCAGCTGCAAATGTTTCAAAGTGTCACTGTGAGAGTCTATGCAAAACAGAATCTTAAGCAGAGAGGTTGGTTTTTGTTGTTGTTGTTGTAGTTTTTTCGTTTGGTTTTCTGAGACAGGCTTTCTCTGTGTACCACTGGAACTCATGCTGTAGACCAGGCTGGCCCCAAACTCAGAGATCTGCCTGCCTTTGCCTCCTGAATACTGGAATTAAAGGCGTGGTGGTGACCATTCAGCAAGTATAGAGAATCTTAATGTGTACACTCTTTAAAAAAATCAAGGGTTCCTGGAAGAATGCCAACAGTGAGAATGCATAAAATACAGCATCAGTGGAGAGTCTCTCTCCAGAATGCTCTGACAACACACATGCCTGCATGTCTCCAGACCATCTTGCTATCCCCAGACTTTCTCCCACCTCATCTGCTTTCCACTCTAAGTTATTATGTGAGTGAAAGACTTTATAGTTTGTATTTAACTTTTTACCACCCTGGGTGTTATACAATGATTACTTCTCCAAGGAACAGTGAGTTCTCAGGGATAACTGCTTATAAATTGTATACTATGGGAGACAGGGAGGTTGCTCAGAGAAAAGTGTACGTATGGCGTGCTCACATATACATACTCACGTGAGTACATTTCTTAGTTTACTATGAAGGGAGGAGCATTTCCTGTGCAATAACATCATTTATTACCTGGATCAACTAGTCACAAAATTGTTTCTGTGAAGCAAGAAGTAAATTTCCAGAGTTTATATTTGAAACCGGACTAAGATTGCACGCACAGACCCCTAGCCAGTAGATGAGTATTTTTCACCAAGCCACGGCGCTGTCCAGGGTCCTGAATTGAAGTTTGTATGGTTGAAGCAATGACCTTGGGAGGTATTTATGGGGTGAGACCTGAAGCCCTCTTCCTGCTGGTTAAATGAACTGGAATGCTGAGTGTGCTGATGTGGAGGTTGGAGCTTCATTGACCATATGAAGGAGTTGCAAGCTGATCAAAGTCTTCCATAGTGACTCATCAAGGAAGCCCTCTCTTTAGTTCTTATCCATATTGGAAAGCTGTGGCAAAACTGTTGGCTCAGCTTCTCTGGCTCTAGACAGGCATTTCACTGAGGGGGCTACTTACAATTCCTACAACCACCATTAAACAGCCAACTCAAAAGATGGTCACTTTATCTCACAAACATAAATTTGGGTCCTCAGTAACCAAGTGCTGGATGCCACCCACATTCTAATGATGCTGAGCTATAGACTAGGTGGCTGAGGAGGGGAATTACAAGCAGAGCATGTAGAAATAGGACAACGGAAGAACAAAACCTCCATAAAATAAACCAGAGATTCCATTTAAAGGGCATGCTGCATTCCAGAATTTTGAAAGAATGTGGTTAATTTGTGAGAGGAAATGAAGCAGCTGTGAACATGGAACACGATGTCTGAATCAGAAGAGAGTTAGGCCGGCTCTCCTGGGAAAATCAATTGGCAAAGTGATGAAACCATAACATTGGTGTGTCCCTTAGTTAGACAGTTACAACCTATGCGGCAACAGAGGTAGATGTTAGTACAACTTATGAGTGAGGCTGGAGTATAGCTCGGAGGACGAGTGTTTGCCTCAAGTACACACGGACCTGGGTTCGATCACCATACAGCATACTATAAGGTGAGACAGGAACACACATTCTTGGTCAAAGCTCCTTTTCCAGGTTTGCTTCCCCTCTCAGCAAGAGCAGGTGACAACTGTGGGGTGGTGCTGGAAGAGAAGTCTTTGTCACGCTGAGTTATTAACAAAGGAAACTTCCTGTAACAAGTGTGAAATGGCAGTGTTGCTGCCACGATCTCTGCAGGGAGAGCCTTGAAATGAACTGCTCTTGTACTGCTCCTTCTCACAATCCAACTTCTACACTTATCTCACCGTAAATGTACTCACTTTCTGTTCACTCACAATGCCCTTTTTCAGACTAAGAAAAACACATTCTAAGGGGTGGTTTCTTTTGAATGCAGGACGCCACAAGTGATAAGAGTATGTATTAAAACACTGTCTTCCTTTCTGTTTTATTGTTTTCTTATTATCTCTCTCCCCAGTGTAATTGCAAACTCATGCTAACAAGAAAATCTTAAAAAGTAGCTTAGAAATGGGATTTTAGACAAACAGGTGAAAGGCTGAACTGACATGCCAGGAACACTGAACGCTTTGGAGTCAGTGATGCAGAGTGCTCTATTCTTTGTGGAAAGGGATGTCATCTACAGGGGAAATAGTCACAGCAGAGAACGTGAGATGATCACGTGGTCCTTTCACATCTGTTGCTCCATGCAGCACAGGAAGATGAGGGTTCCTTGTTGGGGCTCTAGCCTTATCTTAAGGAAATACCAGGAATTTAAAATATTTTCTCTTCAGCCTTTTGTAGTGTGGAAGAAGAGTGTAGTGCAAGGCATGGACTAAGGGGCGTGGGCAGAAGCCATCACTGGAAACAGCTCTTCTTAGGATGGCTGAACTTCAGGGTAGTGTTGTCATCTTCAGACTTGCAGGTCAAAGATAACTTCGTCTATTCCCGTAAATATTTATATTTACACGATCTCTCTCAACAGTTAACAAAGGTGGCTTTCTGTAAGTTATCGTTTTAAATGAGTGAGTATGTATTGTTCCCGATGCACCACACTGTGGGGAAAAGCTCTCTTATTCAGCAAGTGTTTAAACCTCTGAGTCCTGTGACTTCTGAGCAAACAGGACAGCAAGACCTAAGTGTAAGGAGGGACTAAGAGCGTATGTTATAGAAACTTACAGTGGGGGCTGGAGGTGACAGCTTTTATTTTGTTCCTTCTATACCCCTTTACTTTGAAAATTGCCCTTCCTCTCCTTCTTTGTGTCTCTTGTCCCCCATTCTTTTGCCCCCTCCCCAGGTTCCGGACGAACCCCCCACAGGCTGGGGCAGGATCCTTGACTGTACAAGGAGGAAAAGTGGCTGAGCTTCAGTATCCAGTACTGTCTGCTTCCAGGTTGTGGGAACAGTGTGACTCACTGGCCACATGAGAGCTCTACCTCCTTGATTTCTCTGCCACATTAGGCTGTACCCTAGTGAGCTAGAACAAATTCTTTCTCCCTTGAGATATTTTTGTCAAGTCATTTAATCACATCTACAAGAAAGAAGCTAAGACAGCTGATGTTTATGAATGTATATTTTGGAGGTAGATAATTTGTATGTGACGTCAAGTAGATAAGCAGGAAAGTGTAATAAAAACTGAGTGGCTAAAACATATTTCTATGGGGATCAGAGAAAGCCCTAAGGGAGCCAAGTCCTGAATAAGTGTATATTTTGACATGGACACAGTCATGTCAAGAACTCCAAGGCCTGAAACCCGGGGGACAAGTTGGCAAAGCTGTAACTCATATGGTCCAGGCTGAAGAGAAATGGCCAAGCTTTCTTGGGGAGTCCAAGTGTGAGAGTTTATAGATATCTATCAATGTGTGCAAAGGCTAGCAATGGAGGCTTTCTCTTCCAGGATGTTTACAGCCTGAGATTGCTCCCTATAGAGACCTCCTACAGAGACCAGCTCACCTGCCCTCGGTGCTTTCTCTAACAACCACACCACGTAGAAGTTTCCAGCTGCCACTGTAGTGTTTGAGAACCCTGCCTGATCTGAGCTTTCCTTTATCTGCATCTATGTGTCTGTCTTTCTCATCATTCACTCACTGCCCTTACCCAGGGTTCCAGAACCCAATCCTAGTGGGCTAGGGCCCATTTCTATGGTAAAGTACCCCTCTAACAGTGGTATAGTGACTGACCCTTGTTTCAACTGTTATTCCACAGCTTGTGAAGTCTGAGGCATGACCCTAATGAAACAAAGACAAGAGTACTATTTCTTCTCTCTGCTTTTGATTGCCCATCTTCTCATCCATGTGTGCTAGAATATATGCTATATTTAACACCAAGCCTTCCTATTCACTGAAGCATCGTGTGGAAGTGATGTTGATAGTTTTCTTTTGAAAATAGAAAGCCTCTTTTAGTGATATACTTCTTTGACTTTATACTGTTTAAAAGAGACTATTTAAATCTATAAGTACTTCCACATTTTCTTAAGCAGAGTATGGTGACAACAACAACAACAATAAAGCAGCCACATGGTAGATCCCATAAGATAGACCTTGCTTTAGTTATTGACACTGAACAGTTTCATTCAGACCTACTCATGGAGGAAGACATACAGTCCCAATTTAGGAGAAGAGCAAACCAAATCTCTGCAGTGCTGGGTACCTTAGCCAGAATCGCAAACACATTGAGCTAGAGCTGGGATTTGGGCTTGAATCCATCAATCACTCCATAGTCACGACTCTTACAACAGTGTCCTCATCAAGAACATCAACTGTATGCTTTGCAAAGACCAACCCCAGCTTCCTTCCAGCCCTTCCCCCACTCCTCTCTCCCAGCTGCCCTCCCTCTGGCTGCCACCAATCTTCTGTGTTTCTCCTCATGCTCCTCCTTGGAGCTCCTCATGTTTTTTGTAGTTTTGCTTGTTCCTCTTTTTATTAGAATACTAACAGTAGCTCTGCCCTTCTAAGTTGATTTTGCTGCAAAAAATTGCAACCCGTGTTCCTGTGTTAAAAATGAGCAAGTGTCCCTGGTGAGTGACCCTGACTCCAATGGTGCAGGTGGCAAAGACACTACCACTGTTATCTCTGATGGAGTTTTCTTTGAAGAGGTACTACATTGCTCTTGGAAGACTTTCCTATTGGCTATCCAGGATATCTTCGTGTGTGGGTGGGTGTGTGTCCGTGTGTGAAGTACATTTCAAACATTGGCTAATAAGCAGTACTATGTGTTATGTTTTGAATCTGAAATGCCTCCACAGACTCATATTTTGAGCACTTGGTACCAGATTATGGTTCTACTTTGAAGAATATAGAAATTTTAAGAGGTGGGACCTGGCTGGCAGAAGAAGTAGATAACTAGAGGCAGAACTGGAAGATAATCCCTGGCCCTGACCTGGCCTGCTCCTCTACTTCCTGGTTCATTGTAAGGTGAACAACTCCTGTCTCCTCTTTCCATCCATGATCCTCACCAGGCCTTACCTGCCACGATGGACTGAAATTGTAGAACCAAGCTAAGCTAAGCTAAAATAAATGCTCTCTCAAGGTTGTTTTTGTTGTTGTTTTTAATGTATAGGAATGTTTTTCCTGTACGCATGTCTGTGCAGTACCCATGGAGGATGGAAGAGGGTGTCATATTTCCCTAAAACAGGAGCTACAGATGGTATGGGTGGCCATGTGGGTGCTGGGGATAAAACCCTGGTCCTCTGGAAGAACAGCTAGTGCTCTTAGCCACTGAGTCATGTTCCAGCCCCCATTCTGATTTTTGTTTTAATTAAATGGGTACATAAATAAATGAATATTGAGTCAGAGTCTCCTGTACCCCAGGCTGGCCTCAAGCTTACAATGTAGCTATGAAGGCTGCTCTTGGTTGTCAATGAGACTGCATCTGGAATTAACTAAAAACCCAGTAGTTTGGCTTATTTGTGAGGGAACTTTTTTAGATCTTAAGTCCAAATCACTTGAAACCAGAAGACCTACCATAAATCCAGATTGTTGAGGCTGGAGACCCACCCTAGACCTGGGCCACATGTTTTTGTGCTCCCCCACCCCAGAAAGGACATAGAAGATGGAAGCTTTTGCTCTTTGCCTGCTCACTCTTACTCTTTCTGGCAAGCCCATTCCTTCACTAGTATTAGAGCATGATTCTTTGGGATTTCAGTGTATACTGAGGAACACCTGAGACATTCAGTCTCATGGACTGAACAACTGTTAGATTCTTGAACTTTCTATCAGGAGACAGCCCTTGTTGGACTAGTTGAACCACAGCCTGTAAACCACTCTAATAAATCACAGACACACATAGACACACACACACGATTAGAAATAACCACACATAAAATAGATATATTTATAATTTACATAGCATATGCATATGATAATAAATCATACATATGTGTGCATCTATATGCACATATATGTATATATAGTATATAATTGCACATATTATATACATGCATGGATACACATAAATATATATATACAAATGTATACATATATGTGTATATACACACATATATACATATTTTATATATTTTACATATATATACATATATGATCCTATCAGTTCTGCTCCTCTTGCCTGGATCTCCTGAGTGTTTCAATTACAGGACAGTACCACATGTCTGCTGTATGCAGGGCTGGGGACTGAACCCAGGACTTCATCCATGCTAGACAAATGCTCAACCATCTGAGCAGATCCACAGCCAGTACTTTGGTCAGACACTGCTATCAGCATGCCATCTTGAGGGAGTTGCTTAGACTTGTATATCCCTATACCAATGCACGTGCACCCATGGGCGAGGTCAGAAACTGCTTATGTTGACCTTCTGCTCCTGTTTAAATACTGATAGAAAAAAATGAGAATGAAAAAGCCTGTATCCCAAGCCTGGGGTTCTCTGTATCCCAAAGACCTTTTTGATGGAGTCCCAGTGTGCAGGTTGGTAACTAATTGAACAACTTCCGTAAGGGTCAGTAGGGCAGACGCCATCTTATTAGTCTGTGTGATTGTTATTATGCACCTGCAGTACCTGAAGCTATAATGGGGAGTTTATCTCTGAGCAAGAGCTTCTCATTCATGCCACATACACCAATGCATTCTGCTATAATGGCTCCCCTGGAGCCATTAGTTGGCTAATCTGAGGAATGTGACTACACATTCGGTAAAGTTTGCATTGTGAACATATTCTTAGTGCTGTTTTTGTTAAAATATCTCTGTGTGAGTAAAATTCTCATGGAGCTCTAAACGTTTACTTAAATGAAAAGTATAAGTATATATCTCTATGTTTGCAACAAACAACAACAACAACAACAACAAAAATGTGTCTGCAAAGTGCAAAGTGAATTTCTGGGTTCAAACCTGAGCACACAAGTCTAGGTACACATCCCAGGAACACATGTAAATACAACTAACACCTCTCTGGTTTTGTGTTCAAAACAGAGGGGAAAGAAAAGGCAGAGGCATTTTGTGAAAGGAGACAGAATGTTATCTGGTTTATGCAGATATAAACTAATGTGCTTTGGTTTGAATTTGGTTTAAATGAGAATATTTCTCATGGACTTGCATACAACAGTCTATACAAGTTTTCTCTGAGCTAAAATTACCAAATAAGTAGGATGGAGAGATGACTCAGTGGATTAAAGTGTTGGCTGTTTCCCCAGAGGACCTGGGTTCAGTTCCCAGCACTCACAAGGTGGCTCATAACCATCTTTACTATTGTTCCAAAGGGACCAACACCCTGTTCTGACCTCCACAGGCATGAGGCAAATATGCAATGCAGGCAGACATGCAGCCAAGACATTCATACACATAAAATAAAAATAACTTAAAATAAAATTGTCAAGTAGTAATGCACACACACGCATGTGTGTGCGTGTGCGGTGTGTGTGCTTGCGCAGTGTGTGTGTGTGTGCATGTATGCCCTTGTATGATGAGGCCAGATGTTGCCTGTTTAGATGCAAAGAGCGCTGAGATCTGCAGATTGGATTAGTTTCATATTTAGACTTATAGCTATATCTAACAGAGAATTAATTCTCTTAATTGTGAGTTTTACGTATTATTTCATCTTGCCTTTTAGGAGGCAGACAAACCAAGCATTGTTTTATAACCTTGAGAAGGTTACAGACAATTATTAAGGGTCTTGGCAAATTTGCCTTAAGTGCTGTTATTTGAGAGACTTCAGACATTATTATTTGAATACTCTTGGAAAATACATGTAAGGGAATAGAAGATGTTATAAGCTTTTAACTGTCCTTGGATGGTTTAATTTATTCTTACCTCCCCTGAACCAGCGGGAATCTGCTCTGCTTCAAAGAGATAATTCTTTATCTCTTAGTTTAATTTTTTCATTTTCTGTATTCTCAGGGCTTTGGCCATATTTTTCCATTTTTTATAATCATGTTCTATTCTGCCCTGATTACTTGGTTTCAGGATTCTGGACCTCATTAATAATGATAATGAAATGCTACTAAATATCATAGTATCTCCAAAGCCCCATCCTGTCTGCTTTCAGAGAGACTCACAGAGGGGCCATGATTTATGAGAGTCCTCATTCTTGCTGTAAAGTTCGACAAGACACTTTGGAAATATGGGCTCAATGTTGGAAGATTTGAAACTTGGATTGCCAATGACAACTCTGTGAACCTGTCTGTGTCTGCCTGGGTCACTAAGCAGGACACTCTGAAGAACTTCAGTTTGCCCAGAGAACACACTGTCTTTGTGTCTGCAGACCTACGGTTACTCTTGGGCAGAAGTCTGCACTTGACTGTGCACTGCCATGGTGGCTTCTAGTCATGCTGCCATTGATTTTCCTCAGAAAGCTCTTTCTTTTGTTCTGCCATGATTCTGCAGTGCCTTATTTCCCACCCTTGACAGAGCTGGCTCATTGGATGGGTGGGTGGGTGGGTGGGTGGGTGGGTGGGTGAATTCCAGACTGTAAACTCAGAGATAGGTTACCCAGAAGAAACTGAGGTAAACTGGAATAACCAGTGGTGTTTATGTGACTGAAGACTCCACAAGCCTTCCTGTCTTTGTGTTTTAATGGATAATATGTTTATTTGAAATGTTTAATGAAAAGGACAGAAGAGTCAATGGAAGGAGGTTTCTTACACCCCAGCCTTTATGTCCTACTTTGATGTGGTAACGGCATTAAGTACCTGCCACACAGTGTTCTAGACTTTTCCATAGAGATTAATATTCTGCAATATTAACATATGTATCCTGTTCATTAAAAGCTATACTGATGGCTTTGCATCTCACTTATTCATACTTAAAAGGTATAACAGGGTAAACTTGAGATAAAAAAAATCTCCTGAAATCCATCCCTTTGCCTACAAAACAGACACTAATCAAAATTTAAGAAAAAGAAAAAAATATTCCCCAGACACTCAGCTAAATTTAATTCACTCCTCTCACCATTTTTATTTCCTTCAGAGGAATTTAGAATTGGGATATCTTCTTAGTTAGTTTGTAAAAAAAAAAATGGTTAGGTTGGCTCTCAAACTTAATTATTGCCATGATGCTGCCTTAAAAGCAAAGAGAACACAATCTTCCTGCAGACAAGACAGTGTTTCTGAGGGGTCCCCACTAGAAAGTGAATTACTAAGGCAATCAGTCTTTACAATTTCTGACAGATTCTTCCAGGCAACTTCTCAACATAGTTATCAATGTATCTATCCACATAGGGCATCTGAGAAGGCGTATTAAACATAACCCTAATTCTCTTGTGTAAGAAAATGGGGATACTTTATTTCCTTTTTTCCAGTGGTTATGATGAAGATTAGCTGAGGTGACACATGTAAAGGCATGTAAATTTTCTAACAGCCCTCTGCACCAAACTGATTAATCTTTGTGAGCACCCCTTCCCTTTTCCAACTGCCCTGCTCTACACAGTATATCAGTGCACAGTGGTGAGTAGGTGCTTCCCCATCTCTGCTCCACCAGCTGGGTTCTATCTGTTGTCTCCAGCACTCTGACACCCAGATCCACTTCAGTGCTGTACTCCCTGTCTGTTTTGGACACTGGTGCCTTAAGTTGGTCCTTGTTCTTTGGTGACAGATGTTTCTACCCAAATCTTCATGTTGTAGAACCACTTTGTCTTCTGTCACAAATCTTCGTTCCTTAGAGTTTCATACGCAGATATCTAGTTTGAAGGATTTGAAAGTAAAGTATCTGCCTCCGTGTGGTTTAAGGAAGGATAATAAGAGGTACGTAAATCCTAATATACATCATCTCATTGTAAAGAGTTAAAGTCTTTTTTAAAAAAAATTAAAGTGTGTGTGTGTGTGTGTGTGTGTGTGTGTGTGTGTGCCTGTTCAGGTACGCTGGAGTGCACTTGTTCATTAATGGATGCAGATGTCAAACAAGGACACTGAGTTGATCAGGTCCATCACTCTTTGCCTTAGTCCCATGTAACAGTAACTCTCTATCACTCACTGAGCCTGGAGCTGATGGTGTCTCCTGCCCTACCCACTACAGTGCTAGAGCTGATGGTACACATGTGACCATGCACAGCTTTTCACATAGCTTTTGGGATTTGAACTCTGGTCTTCATTATTTCTGTAGCAAGGAGTTTCATCCACCGTGCAATGACCCCAACCTTCGAGTCCCAAATACTGTTGTTTTTTATTATTCTGCTTATAATGCTGCAGGACTTTGACTTCCAAGGACATCACCCTTCCCTTTAGGCTCTGGTATAGCTTCTTCATACTTTATTCTCATTTCAATCTGACTCCCAGTATTGTTTGACTGTTCTGCCAAGGCCGGTATAAGTCTTTGGAGAAGGGAGAAGATATGCAAGACAAACCGGGACAGGAAAGGGAACTTTACCTTAAAGTATTTGATGCACGTGGAACTGATCCCAAGCTTTGCAGCTAGCTCAGAGAACCTTCTAGGCCTGGACCCAATAAACTGCAAGGTTAGATGACTTCTCCTTCTTCCATAACACTGTCACCTACCTATGTCACAAATGCCTCCTCCGTATCCTAGCACTGTGACAACCTCTTTAATCTCCAGATATCTCGGAACAGGAGATACATTCAGTTTTATGTAATGCTTAGCTCTGTAATACTCTGTTCTGGGCACCTTACATGTATCTATTCATTTTTTCCTTAATGGCTGTCTTTCTCTCTGTTTCTAGCCCTTAAGGGACAACAGCATAGTAACATTTTCCATGTAATAATCTTCAAACACCTTTAATACAGCCACCACATTCTCTGAGTCTACTTTGTACTTCCTCCAAGTTGGTTAGACCCCAGTTGGCCCACCTCCTGCAGACCTGTGATGTACTACATGTATTACCTACTCCCCCCTGGATGTCCTTTGATTCTTTAATGTCTCTTTCAAGGATTCTAGCTGTTGGTTTGCTTGGAACGTGCCTTTTCTAATTTGTTGTCTTTCTGAGTATAAAAAAATGTAGAAGTTGAAAGCCATTCTACAGGGCCCGCCCTCCTCAAGGCAGATGGAGTTGAAAGCCATTCTACAGGGCCCGCCCTCCTCAAGGCAGAAGGAGTTGATAGCCATTCTACAGGGCCCGCCCTCCCCAGTGCCCTCCTTGCTACTCAGTTCCAGCCTTTCTGTTTGATCTTCCAATGTGTCTGAATTAGGGATGTGTCTGCCCAGTGTCACATGTAGAGTTGACCCTATATGCATTCACCCCTGGCTACACATGGCCAAAGGCCAGCCAGGGGTTCCTTCAGGCTATGATACTGTCCAATCAATTCAGCAATTTTAGACTGGTTGATCACAGCCCTTCCCCTTGGGACACATTGTCTAGAGAAGTGTCTGAGGTTAGATATATCTTAGTTACCTTCAGAATAAAAGTCCTCTTACACTCAAGCACCCTCAAAGATCATATGGTTTACTGAGAGTTTAGAATCAGAAGCAAACGAAAGGACTACTGGAACATGGAACCCCCTAAGTTCTTTTTTCTTCGGTAGGGCTGTTAGTATCTTTTCTCCATTCATACCTTTTCACTGTTGGCTCTTAGCTTCACAAGCTCCTGAAGGAGGTGTTGTACTTGAAAGTCCACATGTCTGGGCAGCCTACCTCACAAAGACACAGAGACTGAGAACTATGCAAAAAGCAAGAGGTCTATTGAATCCAGTGCACTGGGGCCGCCCTACCAATAGGGCAGTGGTGACCCCAGGTTAGTAAGGTACACACTTTTTATACATGATTTTTGGGGCAGAGCTTGGCAACAGCATGAAAGGGTAGGCTCGCATTGGTAGTTAATTTTGACCTTTTTTATGATTGGAGGCCCAAGGTGGTAACATCAGCCAGTTACCACCCACCTGTGGCTTCAGTCTGTCTTTGACAACAGAGAATTCTATCCATTGTGTGGGGCCTGAGGCATATCTGTTCCTGGCCCCACTTTTTTATTTTATAACGGTTATCTTTGACCCTTCCAACTGTCTGGAATGTTTCCCGGTCAGGCTCATAGGCTGCCTTTTGTCTCTCAAGGCCTCACAGAGGGATTTTACCATCTCTCTCCTTTAAATATATGAGACAATTTAATACTGGCTTAGCTGTACGAATAGGGTAACCACACTTATGGCCACTCACTCATCAACAGATTCTCTTCTCCTCAGAAGCTCTCTGCTGTAGAAGGCAGAAAGTGGTTGCAATCAGTAAAACATAATTCTTCCTATCATGAAGATCACTTGTTTTAGAGCTAGGCAACTATTTTTAAGCTGATTTTATTCTCTTATAGACCAAGAAATCTAGATTCAGAGAGGACATATCAGTTAAGACAACAGCTGATTACTAGAGAGACAGACATGGAACCCAGTACTGGGGCTTGCTGGTTCACCAAGATGTTAGGGGTACTATATGCATACACAATTTTTTTCCTTCATTGTAACTATGAAAAAAGTCTTCACAGAAATATTTGCCTTTGATCTTACCTAAACCAAAGTGAATGATTGAATTCCAAGGATGTTTCATCATGTCATGAGAAAATTCTAGCAAGTAGCTAAGTTTCTTTGACTTACTCTATTGATACTCTTAACCATGTCTTGGCTGGTTTGGTATCCTGAAAAGATAGTGGGTTTGCTGAATGTGTGTGTGTGTGTGTGTGTGTGTGTGTATTTGTTTGCATGTGTCTGTATTTATTTGCATATGTGTGTGCATGTGTAGGTATGTCTGTCTGTGCATAAATGTGTGTGTGTGTGTGTGTGTGTGTGCAGGTGCACATGTGTATGTACACATGTGCACGTAGAGGGTAGAGGACAACAACAGGTGTAAAAGGAACTTTTATTCTCCTGGTGTAATTGTTGTCTCCTAGGCTTACTGCCTTGTCTGCTAACCTAGGCTACTCCTGGAAGCTTCTAGCCTCCTTACAAACGAATCTAGGCCTACAATGTTTTCAGCTTCTGAGACTTACTACTGGATAAGCTCACCCTTTCTAGTTCTTTCTGAGCTCTGGCTGGCTGGTCAACTCAGCTGTCCTGGCTCAAAATTCTTGTCCACACTGTGTTTCAATCTGGCTTCTCTCAACTTTTCCTGATTGCTCTGCTTGACCTCAAACTAACTCTGGCAATCTGTTCTAATCTTCTGGCTCCTCCTTCTCTAGCTCGTTCTGTCTTCACCTGTGTCTAGCTTGTTCTCTCTTCAACCTGTCTCTGTAAAACTTTCCCTGACTTCTTCTCTCTCCACTGTCCCTCAAGTAGCTTCCCTTTCTACTCTTTTCGTGAGAGTTGGACATATCCCATTCTGTCAAATCTTTCTCTGATTCATCACTTTGTTTGCCACTCAATTAGACATCTTTTTCAAACATGGATGTTTCCTTCTCTAAACTAACTTTACCTTCATTGTTTGGATTAAAGGTTTGTATTAAGGGTGTGTCTGTATTCCAAGCAGAGGGATTAAAGGTGTATACCAAGGACTGAGCCACACTACAACTAGAAGCAGGTTTTATTTTCAGTAAATAACACAATCTCTGGGTTCACAGTGTGATCAAATATCCTGAAACAACAGATGTTGCTCCTCCATCACCACATGCCTTTTTTTTTTTGGAAACAGAGTCTCTCATTTGTCTCATGTGTGTTCCAAGTAGGCTGGACTGGCTGGTCAGAGAACCTTAGCCACCCTTCACTCTCCACTTCCCCAGCATTGTGATGACAAGCATGAATGTTCTATGTGGTGCTTTTTATGTGGGTGTTGTGACTCAAACTCAGGTTTTATGCCTGCAATGCATGTGTTTCACCCACCAAGCCATCTCCCCTGTCTACTTATACTCCTGCTAATGCCCCTGGCACCCTTCCTCTGGCCTTGAAAATACTATGTCATGGATGTAACTTACAGCAGACATCAAAAGCTACTGGATTCTCCCCCTTCTGGACTTTGTCATGAAGAATATTTGGATCTCAAGACAAGGATCGTGTGTGTGTGTGTGTGTGTGTGTGTGTGTGTGTGTGTGTGAAGCAAAGGACTGGAGAGACAGCTCAGAGGCTAAGAGCTCTTCCACAGGACCTGAGTTTGACTACCAGAATCCATACAGCAGCTCACAGCTGTCTGCCTCTCCAATTCCAGGAGATCTAACACCCTTTTCTGGATTCTGTGGATGGCCATCACTCTCACGTGGTAAGCAGACATATATGTAGGCAAAACACTCGGACATGTAAAATTAAAGAAAGCAAAGTGAGGATTTCCGGTTACATGAACATAGATGTCTATTTCAGTTCTATTACAGATTGAGTTTTAGAACTGGGCAGATTGAAAATGTCATCTGATCTGAGGCCACCCCCATTTCCAGCCGTAAGGACATTTAAGGTCAAAGGGATCAGTGTTTTGCTGGGAATCATAGAGCTGTTTAGAATAGAGTCTGTGCTTCCTAACTAAGTAGCCAACAGCTCCACATGGCTCTCACGCAACAGCAAATAAACAGGAAGGCAGGCCCATTCCTCTGCACTGTTTTACTTTGATTGATAGAGAAGGGATCATGCACCACTTACAATAATCTCTTTAGATTCTATAATAATCCCTGCATTATCCTGTTAAATGGTTGCTCTAGCTCTGTGCTTAATAGATTGAAATCTATTATTCATAATGCCATCTTGCTCCTGTTCAAATAACATTATCCTCATGACTAAATTTTATGGATTCATACTTAATTTCATAGCAGAGAGAGAGATGATAAATTATTAGAAAAAGGAGTCTTCATTTGTGGATGCAATATGACAGGTATGTTTTCAAACATTGCTCAGCACCACACATTGGCCTTGCATTTTAGGGATGCATTGTGAGCTTGTGAGTGCCCAGGACCATCTGGGGCCTGATGCAAAGCTGTCCCTAATAAGGGGATAGTATCATGAGGACAAGAGCTCATTATAAGATTAGACAGTACTGGGTTTGAGTCTTGGTTGTGTTTTTTTTTGCTAGCTGTTTTCTTTTGGGCAGGTAATGTGGTCAGTTTTCAGTGTTCATATCTGAAGACAGAATAGCACTTACTTCAAGTTATTTCAAAGACTCTTTAAAGGATAAGACAGAAATCATCTCATACATTCCTGATCCATAATGGATACAACACTGTTAATGTTTTCATTAATTTATCATTTAATGCTAGTGAAGCCTGCATCTATAAACACACTGGTAAACAAAGTCATTATCTAAATACACCCACAGAAAGAAACACTTGAGCTTTGCATGGAAAGTGCATATGTTTTATTAATTCATTGGCTACTAGCTTATAAACTAAGTTTGATTTGGAGCCTGCTTGCCCACAGACCATCTTTGGCTTTGATGAAAAACCCTAAGAGTTAAGTGTGGATGATAGTCTCTTCATCATGGATGCTACCTTCAATTTAAGTCTGAGCTGTTTGCCTTTTGAGAGGTGTTCTCCAGATAACAGACTCTTAACTTCTGATTGTCACTGTTTCCTGGTCAACCAGGGAGGCTCTGAGCCCCAGGTTTTCTGATTGCTTGTCAATCACTTTGGTTCTCACCAACCTTGTTGCCAATACAGTGCTGCAGCTTTAAGGTTAGCCATTTAGAGGACAGATTTCAGATAAATAGTACAAAGTTGAAAAATGGGAAGTATTTTTGGTTGATGTGAAATTACAAAATAATCTCACTAATCCTTTCCCAAGTTTCTCTCTAGCTCACTGTCTTTTTCTTTCTGTTTTTTCTTTTTTGTACTCCTCTTTCTCTCTCTCCCCAGTGGAAGGAATTTCAGACCTTACTATGTCTGTATAATCTGTCTAATTTGAAATGAAATGGTCCTTAAGCAGGCCATTAATAATCATTTTGTAAAGTGAGTGATGTATTCCAGGGCAGCCTAGAGTATTAGGGACCCATGAGTTGCTGTCAGTTTGAATTTATATGTGTTTCCTTATCACCAAAACACCACGGTTTAATTTTGGGAGGAAGAAAATAAAACCTGTGGAAAATTAAAGATATTTTCAAATGTTTGTGAGGCCATTCCCATGTGTGTAAATCAGAATGAAGACTAGAGCAATATTTGAATAATTAATCACAAGGACATTATTGAGTGTTTGTGAGATCATTCCCATGTGTGTAATATCATGGTCGCGACCAGCATAGCTTTGAATAATTAATACCTGTGATGTCAAAACCTCTATTGACAAAAACACACATTAAAATGTTTTATTTGTATTTTCAACATAATATTTGTATTGATTCTTTGAGAATTTCACATCATACATGCCAATCACACTCTTTTCCCAGTCCTTCCCTGTCCTCCTTTCTAACCCCTGTGACCCCCCTCCCCTCAGAACAAAATAACAGTTAGAAAAATGTTAAGTCCAATTTTTGCGTTAGCTACAAACTCACTGGATCATGGTCAAATTTTTCAGTGACCAGCTCTTTAAATAGAATTGAGTCTTTCCCTTCCCACATCCCTGTCAGAAGCCATCAGCTGTGGAGAGCTACATACACTTCAGCATCTCTGTCACACTTCTTAAGAGTTCTCTTCAATGGCTTCCTGTTTAGGTTGTTACTTTTGAGGGCTGGGAAGTTAGGGATTGTCACCGAAGCCTTCCATGTCCCTCTTTCTCAACTGTGAGTCTGCAGTCATTGATCTCACTGCCAAAGTAGCTTCCTTGCTCTTTACAGTCAGTGGTAGAGGTAATATGGATCATGAGCTTTCACATGGTGTCTGGAGACAGCACAGACTATGAACATGGTTCCAACTATCATATGATCATGAAACTCACAATGGCCTTAGGTGACAAGGCAGGCCACCCACAATAACATGGCCCCTGATGGCAGCACAGCCCTTGGACATTGACATGGCTCCAGGCCTCAGCATTTACCACATAATTCCACATGGCCTTTGGTAGTAATATGAGCCATGGACATCAACTTGGTCCCTGACCACATCAGGACCACTGACCCACACATGGCCTTCAGTGGCCTCACAGACCACAGTGGTTGTTCAAGAAAGTCCAGTTCAAGAAGTAAACCATTCCTGAGTCTGAACAGCATGTTTGGGGGCTGAGTCACCCTCTGTACAAGTTCCAGGCTGATGCATACCACACCACTAATCCCACCGGGCAATGACATGTTATTCCGTTGACTTCAGCATTGTCTACACCTGTCACTGTCCTCATGACTCCAGTTCTGCTTCTCTTTACAGTATACACACACACACACACACACACACACACACACACACCGCTCCTCTGCTCCATTTTTCTATCCTCTCTGTCACACATTCATTGGCCTGGACAGCTTCTGCCTGTTACTTCAAGCTCATGAGTGTGGGTCTCTATCAGCCCACGTATACTGCACACCTCTTTTCCTTTGAGGCTAAGATGTCTTCTTTCTCGACTCATCTAGGAGTTACTGCCTTTTTTCCAATTCTGAGTACATGTCTAGACAGAATTTCTTTTAGAAAATTTATCAAACAGAAGAGAATCCTAACAGTAAAATAATTGAGAATTTCAAAGGCTGAGAAAAATCCCAAGACTCCCGTGTTTTGAGATGGAATATTGAGACCTGTAAATGAGTACTCTCCTATTCCTAAAATATGAGAAAACACACATGAAAATGATCAAAACTGCCTAGATCTAACTCAGAGAAGAAAAAAAAATCACTTCTTATTTTTTTATTCTTTATGAGAAAAATGTTCCCTCACTTCTGACCTTACAAAAGATGTCCAGAGACCAAACACTGTGCTCACTCTAGTCTCCATCTTTTACACCTTCTTCAAAACAGCCACACCAGTGCTGTTCTCTTTAGCATCTGTGTGCATAGTAAGGATAGCTTTATGAACTCAAGGGCTGAGACCAAAATACAGGGGAGATTCCAGCTGCCCCTGCTGCTCTGTGTGTTCTCCCTTGCTGTTGACTCTCTTCCTTTATCCTCTCCCATACTGGTCCAAGTTATTGTGCACACAAAAGAAAGATGCCCAGGCACATTGGTTCAAAAATACAGTGATACTGTCCTTGCCCTGCTTGGAGCTATGGGTTGGGGAGCAGGGCTTTCCACCATAGAAAGTAAATAGCAACTGGCTAGATGTGGCCAAAACAGTAGTGACAAGCCCATTGAAACAGAGCCAACACAACAATATTTATATACACCTATTCTATAGATGAAGAATTTGAAACTGAAACTTATTTGTAATTCTTTTTTAATGTTCTAAAGTTATGATCTACTGCATCCTTTTTTTTTTTTTTTTTTTACCACTTTTGGAGCTTTGGTAAAATGATGGCAAAAATTGAGATAAAGTCAGAAATGAAAAGGGCCAACGAGGTGGTTGGTCCCTTCATCTCTGAGAGCCAGAGTTAGCTGCTAGGAGGACCTCACCTGTCTGCACTGATTCCTAATTTCCTAAAATCATCTTTGGGTCTTTTAGCAGGTTGTACCTTGCTGCTTGTTTAGGTTTGAAGTCTTTTCCTTTCTCTCTCTGTCTGGATTTCTAACAATGTACCAAGTATAGCAACTGAATTATTACACTTTATATCTATATATTCTATGGGCAATTTAAAACTGTCTTGGTTTAAAATGGGAAAACTCACTAGTTATAAGAAACTCTTAAGAAACACAGGAATTCAATCTGATCCATGTAATAATAGCAATGAAGAAGAAATTGAACTTCTCCCCATTTCTCTTGCAAAGCACTAAAAAACAATGTATGGATTTTCTTATTAATCCTCACAGGACAAATACAGCCATTTCACTACCTGAGAAGCTCAACCACCGAGTGGGTAGGGAAGCCCCAGGTGTGGGTGTGATTCACAGGTTTCATATCCAGATTTCCTGGTGCCTGCTACCTTGGTGGTGGCTTAGTCTCAAGGACTCTTTGCATGTCAGTTCATCTGCCACATGTGTGGGAGGAGCTAGGGGACAGTCTCAGAGATTCCTCCATGGGCCAGTTTTGAGTCATTTATAGACAGCTGAATCTATAGCTCAGATCTGTCCCTCATGACAGCCTGCTGTAGCATTCTTCCTGATTTTTCATAACTGTTAGTTTTTTTGGAACTTCTTCTTTCTCCTAAGAGGAATAAAAGGGTAGCATTCCTTTTTTGTGTCTCTTCAGGGAATGCCAACCAAAGCTGTTGGGAGAAGAAATGTCCCTGCTTTAATGCCTTTAAAAAGTCTGTGTTGGAGACTAAATCTAGGGTGTCACAAGTACTAGGAAAGAATCCTATCCTTCGCTCAGATGCTCAGAGGGGCTGGAGACAGTTTACATTTAGGTCGTGACCAACCTTGCTCTCTCTTGCCTCCTATCTAACCTCTCTTTCTTTTTACTCTGAAAACACCACTGGGAGTTCTCTCAGCCTTCTTCCTTCAAAATATTTCTGCTCTTATTTTGCCCAGTTCTTATTTCTCTAGCCAATACCTCTTTGCCCTTGTTTCAAAGGAAGAACGAACCTTTGTGTCCAACAGCAGACATCTATCATGTCTTGGTCTGGTGCCCACCTGTACCAAGGAATGGTTATAATACCTAATCACACATTAAAAACACCAAAAGAAAACAAACCCAGTAGATAAAATGGTGGGCCCATCTCTCAAGCTGTGGCTTGTGCATCTTTTCCTTCTTCCTTTTTGCCTCCATGACTTTGTTCCTGTTAGGTCCTGAAAGGACTTTGGTTGTTGTTACCATATGGGCAAGACAAATCTCAAGATCTTTATTCTCTGGGAGGATACTTCAGGGACTAACAAGTTTGTTTCCCAGTACCTCCTTGAAATTCTCTCTTCTCTTGATAACCAGGCTTCTATGTTCACTTGCATTTATGGCTTGAGTCTCAAATGTTCTCCAAAGGCGTATGGTTTAAAGCATTAGGTGACAGCTCAAGGACTTTGGAGAAGTGTCTGGGTCAAAGGAACTTTAACTTCATCAGTAGATTAACCCACCGATAGATTTGTAATTTGATGACATTACAAAGAAGTGGTAGGAATCAGGAGGGGTGTAGCAGGAGGAGGTAGTCATTGGCAGTGTGCTTTGGATGTGTATCTACTGCCTTCTGCCTCTGTTTCCTGGAAGCTTTGAGGTGAGCAGCCTTCCTCGAGTACCCTTCATAACTGTGCTGGTCCAACCTCAAGTGATCACGGTTTGAAATCATAAACCAAGAATCGCCCTGCTCCCTTTAAGTTGTTTATCTCAGGTATTTCAGCAAAGCCACAAAAGTGACTCACACATTTGTTTTTCTTTTCCAGTCATCATCCTCCCCCCCTTCAGTGTGTTGTGAATGCATGCACACAGATTTGTGTATGACGATGTACCTGGGAGTGTAGTGTATTGACATGGCTCACATGTAGAGATCCGAAGACAACCTTCAAGTATCAATCTTCATCTCCCACCTTTTGTTTTGAGATAAAGTCTCTTAGTGGCCTAAATTTTCAGCATAAAGCCAGCTCAGCTGGCCTCAAGCTTCTAGAAAAGCTCCCGTATCTGTTTCCCATCTCTCAGTGTTAGTCTTTCAGGTGCCCACTGGTTTTTTCTGTGGGTTCTGGGGATCTGAGTTCAAGTCTTCACAAGTGGGAAGCATGAATGTGACTGACTGGTCCGCCTCCACACTCCAGACTCCTTCTCCTACAGCTTAGCTGCTTCTCTTTGTCCAGTCCCAGTTGCTCTCTCATTCTGGGTTTGTTCTGTTCCCCAAAGTGACAACCTACAAATGTGAAAGCTCATATCAGGACATTGCCCCCCATATTTGCAACTCTTTCTAAGTTAGGCTCACAAGAGAGGACTCTCATTTTAATGTCCACCTCACTATTCCTCTTCCCAGCCCAGTGTCTTCCAGAGTTCTTCTCAGTGATCCTCAGCTGAACTCTGGCCAACGATTCCCCCCAGTTTTCCATGCTTCTAATCTTTTGTTATCTTTTGATTTTCTTTCTCTCATTCATTCACGGCACCCAGTAGATCCCTGTTTTGATTACTTTCCCTTTGTAATGTTTAAGGAATCTATTTGCCTCTTCTCATTTTCAATTCATGTTTGAGCCCTGTCTTTAAGGTACAGATCAAATATCCAGTCTTCCATGGTACTATCTCAGTCTCCCCTGGCAAAGTAGCTCTCCTATTCATGGGGAGCCCAACCACTGAGGCTGGTAAGGAATTAGCACACACTGCTTTTCAATATGTCATTGCAGCGTCCCTCAGTATCACAGATGGGGACTTTTGTTGTTGGAGTGAGTACCGAGAACAAGGGACTTAACAATCTGACTAAATAAAGAAAGGTCTTACTTTCCCCGCTTGTTCCACAGCATGCCCATTTTGGCTAAGAAGACTGAGATTGATTATTCAACATAAAACATTCTATGGACACAGGCTTTGTGAACAGCATTTTAAAAGTTTGCTTTTATGACAGTGGCTACTTTTGATTTATTGTCCATTGTTCCTGCATATATGTTTCATGTATTAATTTATTAAAACTTTCCAACAAAGGTGAAAGGTCTGTATTGTGAGAAGCCATTCAATAGATAGAGAAACTGGTACGTGAAAGTCTGTGTGACTTGTTCAAAGGTGACAAGGTGCACTAGGAATGAACCCAGTGGTCACAAAGTTAAATCAGACCTTGGGTCATATGCTGGGAATTGCTTGATGAGTAATGAATACACTCTGCTGGAAAAAGCTTCATGGACAGCAAAGAATTGTCTTACCGTTGTGGACTAGGATCGTAGTTCTTCCCTGGAAAGTTTACTTAACGTTCATGAGTCTCCAAGTCCAATCTTTACCCAGAAAAATAAATAAATTTAAAAAGAAACGAATTAGACATGTAAATAAAATGTGTTTTCAAAAGGCTGGGGTGGTTTCATATGTAAGTGTTTATTATGCAAACATGAGGACTTGAGTGTAGATCTCCCAGATCTCACATAAAAGGTGGAGTGTGGCAGTATATACCTGGCATCCTCATCCCATGGAGGCAGAGCCAAGAGAAGCCCTGGACCTCCCTTGCTAGTTACTTTGGTCCAATTGTTAAGGCTCAGTGAGAAACACTTTCTAATAGTTATAGTAACAACAACAACAATAACAAAAACAATAACAACAATCATGTAGAGAGGGATTATGGAAGACAGTTGAAGTCAAACACTGGCTTTTATATGCACAAACCCACATCAGCACACAGCTTTGTGTACATGGACACACACATGAGTGAGCACAATCCCACATGAAATTAAAAAGTTAAAGACTAAGTAAATAAATGAAGTAAATCAAATATCCTGTGGAAGATTTTGACTCTCTCTGCCATGAAACTTCCCAGTTGTAGGGTCAACCTGGGCAGCAGGTGGCAGGTCTGTCAGTGCCAATGGCAAAGACTCTTCTAGTAAGCCACCTTCTGATCACCCAATTCATCATTTATAGCATCTCTCTCTTCAATGCACAGTCAATTCGATTTAAAATGACAAGGATCTAGAATTTGGTCATGTGTTCTTAGCAGCCTTGTGAAGTCATTGTAGCCAGCTTTTATCCCCAAAAGAGTCATTTTTAGAAAGCAGGAAGCCATCCCTCTACACAACACCCAAATGGCTTTGTCTCTTAGACAGTATGTTTTCCTGTGTAGTAATCAATACTAATTTGTAAGCAACTTCATAGAACAGAATGGCCCTAAGTTCCCTATGTAGCTGAGGATGACCTGGATTTCTGATCCGCCTGCCTCTACTTCCTGACTGCGGGGGTCACAGATGTGTGTGTGTGTGTGTGTGTGTGTGTGTTGCTGGAGCTATAGCCCAGTACTATATGCGTGTTGGGCCAGCACTCTACCAAAGAATAGGAGTTATTCTGATTTCATGGAAATTGTGTGAAGCTGTGTTCTTTATTTTTTAAGGAGAAACAAAATGGTATGTGTGGCTATGGGCAGAGATCCAAGACTGACTGTTGAAAAAAAGGAGTTAAATTGATTTCTGGTAGGTTACTTGTTCTTCCATCAGAAAAGAATGCAAGGAATTGGCCTTTCTGATCATGTTGAAGGTGATGCTGATAAGAAAAATGTTTTTCTCTTTAAACACGAATGTTCTCCGTTTCACTTCCTTTTAATCCCCATCCTATGACAGCCAGTGATGAAGGGGCGTGGTGCTTCAGTACCAATTGGCATTTCAGGATTTGACTGGTAAATATTTCAGAATTGACTCCTTATGAGAAGTTTGTTGAAATCACTCATAACCATAGTCCCTGGCGGCCATTGTTTCACAGGCATAGAGCTTGTGATACCTTTGTACACAGAACAGAGATTAAGAATACAGAGTCTGGTGTCAAGGTTAGATAACCTGAATTTGAACCACTTGCTAACTTTTTGTTTTAGCCAAGTTGCACATCCTCTTTATACCTCAAACTCGCCCTGGGAAAACTAAAAAGCAACCCTACTTATAGTTGTGTTATCAAGATGTGATGAGAGAACCACAGAGCAAGCTTAGTAGTCAAAAGAGCTGTTATTAAGTATAAGAGTCTTTGGCAAATCAATTTTGCTGTTTTATATTGATTTTCAGTGATTGCTGCCTCTTTTTCTCTGCTTGCCCTCATTTATCCTGAAGATTATGTTTGTGAAAATCCAATTTTAACAGTTCTACAGTACCATTAGTACCTTTGATTCTTGGGAGACGGCTCACGATTAAGGGCTTGCCAGTCAGTCATGAGTATCTGCAAGGGCATGTGTCTGTAAACCCAGCCCTGGGGAGGTGGAGGCAGAGACTCCTAAGAGCTCCCTAGCCAGGTAGTCAAGTGAAATTGGTTGCTCGAAATGAAGCATAGATCAACCGGTCAGGAGGAGCCTAGTCCCATTGGATACATCTGTAATACAACCCCTCCAAAAAACCAACTAGACCTCAAGGAAAATCAAGGAAGAGGATATAGGCAGACTATAAGAGCCAGGGGATCAGGAAGTCTGCTAGGAGATTGTGTTCCCTAGAAATGACAGGCTTGCAATATACATGATACTTCAATATGGCCAACTAAACAAGACCTGAACAGGCTAATGTAGATGGGAAAATCTCACGGGGCCCCACTTCCCCATTAGGCAACCGATGGCTGCTGAGAGAGGGGGAATTGGGCTCTCCTAAGGATGATTCCCTAATAGGTTGTCAAATACCAAGTCGTGTGTCTGTGTGTGTGTGTGTGTAAAACAACAATAAAGGAAAAAGGTCATGAATTTGAGGTGTAAGTGGGTACATGGGAGGGGTTTCAGAGAGGAAAAGGGAGGTATACTTATAATTATATTTTAATTAAAATAAAATCTATATCATAAAAAATAAGGAGGAGTGTTAATTAAAGTAAAATCTATATCATAAAAAATGAGGAGTGTAACTGAACAAGACACCTAAACGTTCACTTCTGGACTCCATGTGTACACATAATAACCACAAACATGCATCTGAGAGAGAGAGAGAGAGAGAGAGAGAGAGAGAGAGAGAGAAAGAGAGAGAGAGAACTTGAACCCCCTGACCAAAGAGTGCTTAGTGATGGACGGCATTCCTATTCTGAGCCAAAACTTCTTCCATTTCTCTCATCCCCGTCTTTCCGTTTTCCTTGCGTACAAACCACTTGCCCACATCTCTGGCTGTTTTTAGCAGATTGTTCAAAGAGTCTATCTTTTCTGGGATCTGGTTCATCTTTCTAAAAGCCTTTTATCTAGCAAGGTGTGGCAGCACATGTCTGACATCAGGAGGGAGAGGCAGGAGGATCAAGAGTTCAAGATCATCTTCAGTTACATAACCAGCTGGGCTACCTGAAACCCTGCTTCAGATAGACAATACATACACACATGTACACACACACACACACACACATACACACACACACATGTATATGCATCTGTATATATATATTTCAATCACACCTTGTAAAAATGTCTAGACCCAGGCCGGTTTCCAGCTTTTATTTAACTATGATGCCAGATGCCATCATAGGTAGGGCAGCAAAGGCAATGTGTTTTTTCCTTCACATTTTATGTGCCTATCATAAATCTTAAGTGAGTTTAACTGGAGAACAATCTAGAAGTTCAAGTTTCAGGTGAAGAGTCAGGTTGAATCCCGTTGTAATGTTTTACCGACACTGATCTATACGGATTAGTGCAGCATCATCTTAAGGACAGTGTGATAAGTGAGAGACAACACTTATCAACCAGGATAACTCTGAATGGAGACACTCTTGCCTTTTCTTTACCAAAACTCCACCAGTGAGGAGCCCTTGGGTCCTGTTATGTCTTTGAACCATGAATGAGATCTAACACCGGTCCACTCGGCTCAGGCCACACTCTGATTAGCATCCTGAGGACAGAAGTGGCCATGTTGGTGAGTCACAGATCCTGTAGACTACTGAGCTTCAAAGTGTAGAGCTTATTAGCCCATTGCTCTTGAATATAAATTATAATCATTCTGTGATAAGAAAGTGTTTGATTTTCTACAATTAAAAGCAAAAGTGGGAAGAAGGATAATTATATCTGCTTGAATTAGAACAGCTAGGAAATATCTTTCAGGTAGACAAGAACGGTGCTCTGTGTGCTGAATTCTACTCGGTCTAGGAGACTTTACAGACACAGTCCTTGCAGTTGGAGTCAGACTGATTTGGGAAAACAAAACAAACAAACAAAAAAGAATAGAGTATATACAGTTACACATTCAGTGTTATGGGAAGTGTTGAGCAATGAAAATGAAGACATGCTTAGTATTTTATCTCCAAAGGAATTATCTTAGAGATTGGTGGCAGGATATTCTCTCTCTCCATCTTTCGAATGCTCATCTTTCCTACCTTATGTTTTACCCCAAAAGACAAAAAAAGAAAAAAAGAAAAAAAGAAAAGAAAAAGAAAAAGAAAAAGAAAAATAAGAAAAACAACTTGATATATTAAGGAAAAATTGTGCACCTGAGGGTGTGCGTGCGCACACACACACACACACACACACACACACACACACACCTCACTCACCTTTTCATTTCTTCTCAGAGTAGAGTTCGGGGTGAAAATGTTGTCAAATTGACCAGTCTTCATTCACCATTTAAAACAAACCTATAAACCTGGCTAGCAACATCATGAGGCATCAGGGGTTTGTTTAGCAGGCAAGGGAGGGAGGGTCTACTGAAGATAGATTTTAATGCACAGATTTTAAAGCAGATTGGCAATTTCAGCTGCTTCTCCTTGTGTCCTGGAGCTCAGTCAGGTCCTTTCAGGATATCATGGCTCAAGTCTGTAGATCTGGGTGTGTACTTGCTGAGATGCAGCAGGAAAAGTGTGTTGAATGACTGGCAATTATCCTTTGTAATGCTTTAAGGTCTTAGGTACAGGTGACTGCAACTTGAACCATAACAGTATTATAAACAAGCTGTGATTCTGGGACAAAATAATCACTTTTTCTGAGTCTCAGTTTTCTCAAGTGCAAGAAATGGGGATTTTAGGGTTGATCTGAACTTAAGTGAGCAGTGAATTCACAATCCCTAGGGATGGTTTGTATTATGCAAGCTGCCTGTTGGCCTACACAGTGTGCTATTGATGTGTGTCACGTGTGTATTTGGAAGGTCTTCTTATTAGCAAGTGATTACATAAAAATGAACATTTCTGCATGGGTTTTGCTACTTGGTTTGCCCTGAAAATGGCCTAGCTCTATGGCTCGGGTTCCAAAGGCAGAAGTGATAGGTTCATCGCTAAACCAAGCAGTGTGGACCCTATTTTGAGCTAGTGGGTGCTGGTGAGAGACTCCAGCTCTAGAGATCTCATTGTGCTTTCTGTCTCTCAGTTTTCTGCCCACAGCTGGGGGTGAGGCCAATGAACCTACCACTGGGAGAAGGGTGAGGAATAAATGAGAAGGTAGCAATGTGCCATCCACAGAGCAACACACGGATGGGAGAGAGGGAGTCAATGTGCTGTCTACACAGCAAGATAATAATGAGAGAGTGAGTATCAATGTGCTGTCTACACAGCAAGATAAGGAGTGGGTATCAATGTGCCATCCACACAGCAACATAAGGATGGGAGAGAGGGTATCCAGCAGGGAAAGAGTTTTTAAAAATATTATTTAACCTCTCTCTATCTCCCTGTTAGTCTCTGTCTCTCTCTGTTTCTGTCTGTCTCTATCTGCATCTCTGTCTCTGTGTCTTCCCTCCCCCAGTGTGTGTGTGTGTGTGTGTGTGTGTGTATACACATATATATGGTGTGCATGTGTGTGCATGCATGTGCTTATATGTGCATGCACATATGCTTGCATGTGTAGGCCCAGAAAAGACATGTGATCTCTCCGAGCCAGAGTTAAATGTATTTGGAGGAAACCCGATTTGTTCACTATGGCATAGGAAATCCTTTTAGCTGTCAAGCTATCTCTTCAGCCCCACAGCCAGCCTCTGGAAGGAAAATTTGAACCTGTTCTGTGTCCTTATTGGCCCTTGGTCAATTGCCCTTGCTCTTTCCTTGGAGAGACTGTTTTCTTTGAAAGGGTCGTCTGCTTCCACATCACCACCTGCTCCGTGCTTTCATGCCACTCCATCTGCATTTGGGCTTTTAGCCGTTTTGCGGAAAATCATCCCTGGCCCGCCACTGAATCAATAAAGTCAACTTTTGAATTCAAAAGCCCTTCCTCTTTGAACTCTGTAACCTTTGACATGAGAGTCAACCCCCACTGTCACAATGACAGACACCCGTGAGCTGCAGTGTGGCAGCTTCTTTGCCCATATGACTTCCTTTAACTCACACAAAGCTGTCTGATGCACATAGAGTCCCATTTTACACAGGAAGAAACTGAGGCTCAGAGATTCCAGTGGACAGGATTGATGCCTTAAATGCCATACAAGTGACTGAAGGAGTCTGGATCTTGTCCATACTGAAGCTTCTCCAGAGTTTCACTAATCTCTCAGCTTCTGTTTGTAACCTTTCTTTCCTATGAAAATGTTCAACGCACTGTGAACCTACTCATGACATTCACTCATTCTTAACTCATGGAACCCTGTTGCACCTGTGAATACCCTAAAATCCCTGGGCACCTTCTTTTGAATAATGCCTCAGTGGAAAAAGTCATTTTTAACAAAGGAAGTTTGGATTTGCCTCGGGTGGGTAAAACCTCAAGTGTTAAAGTAAGACCATGAAAACTTCCTGGGCTCTCTCCTGGCATTAGTCACCTCTACATCAGTACAATACTGACCTTCTTAAGTCAAGAGTTTCCTTGGGGTTAATTGTTTGTGGGTTTTTCCCTCCTTTTAATAGTAGCACAGAGGGAAGAAAAATAGCCTGTAGAGACCAAAGGATATTTATCTTCTTTTAAAGTTGCATTGTAGACATCTTTGGTACTTTGAGTAATGACAAATGAAACCAGAGCGGAATGTGGGATGGATGGTGTGGAATCCAAGTGAGGTGATGCTTGGGGGTGTGGGGAACCCCAGCCCTGGGTGAGAGGTGAGAGACAGAGGGTTCTGCCAATGTCCTGCTGACCTTTACTTAACAGAAGCTTTCATTAGAAAACAGCATGCTTTCCTGCATTCTTAGACTTGCTGTTAGCTTGCTTGCTCTCAAGAAAGGGCACATGCAAGGATGAACTGCAGGAGCATTAGTACAGGCAAGTATAATGCCCATGCTATTCCAACTCCAACTTCAAATCTTCACTCTTTCTTAGGGCCAATAATTGATACCTTGGTTACACTTGGATACATGCTCAGTATGCAAGGGTTTGACTTTGTCCTGGCATGAGTGCACACAGTTTGGATGGAGTTTTTTGTTGTTGTTGTTGTTGTTGTTGTTGTTGTTGTTGTTGTTGTTGTTTTTGAGACAGGGTTTCTCTGTCGCCCTGGCTGTCCTGGAACTCACTCTGTAGACCAGGCTGGCCTCTAACTCAGAAATCCGCCTGCCTCTGCCTCCCAAGTGCTGGGACTAAGGTGTGTGCCACCACTGCCCAACCTGGATGAAGTATTTTGAAGGAAAATGCACTAACACAGAGGTCTACTTGATAAGATTAAATGATGAACTTTATGAGGAAAATCATTAAATATTGGTTATTTTGTAAGTGTCTTTTATCAGACATTTTTAACTTACATTGTCTGAAATTCTGTGATACTGTTCTAATGAACAGGGAAGATAAATTATTTGTTCAAAGACACACATTAGATCGATTTGGGGCCAAAAGTCAACTTTTCATCAGTCTGTCATTTTATAAAATGTAGTTTTCTATCTTTAATGTGTAAGTAGAAAAAGGAAACAGACATTTATACATAAGAAGTGATAAATTAGGTACCAAAAGATGGATCCTGCAGGAGAGTTCAAAACTGTAGAGATCTTTGCCAGCCTACAGGGCAAAGGAAAAACAAAAAAGAAAATGAGAGAAGGGTGGCAACCTTGCCCATGAGGGCCACTGTAGACCGGGGGAATTCACAGAGCTCAACCTGAGAGCAGATGGAGCCCTTCCCTAGATGTCTGAAATCTATTGGTTAAGCAACAGAGGGTGACTATATAACACAGACATGTTTGGTAGGTAGAGTGTGAGGTGAGAAGGGCGAAGAACATGGATTAGGTCTGAAATTTGTCTGAACTCTAAATATTAGAGGCTCTGGACACCCAGTCCATAAGGCTTTATTTGCTGGGTTAAGTGAAGGACAAAGTCTGTGGTCACTGAAGGTTCATGGTCAGGGTCCGACTTCCACTTGGGAGGACTGTGAAGACCAGAAGGGGGCAGGAAGAGATAGGAATTGGTTTTCTCAAAATTTATATGTGATAGATATCTTTTGAAAATCTCGACATCTTAGCTGAAAGATTCTAATTCAATACAGGACACATGTATGAGTGAGTTTTTTTTTTTTTTTTTTTTTTTTGTCTTTTTTAAGTTTTCTGAATCATTCTTGAACATATTACTCAATGACTGTGATTTGAAAAATATCAGATGGGAGGGGGGAGGCTAAGTTATCAGGGTATGAGAACATGGGCATTATTTGTGTGGGGAGGAAAAGGCAGACAGCCAAAAGATAATTTGAAAGAAGAATTAATTCAGAGATTTTCGGACAACCAGGCCTAAAGCTGAAAGAAGGTGAAAAGAAAACTATTGGCTTTAAAATCATGGGCTTTTGTGGTATGGGGAATAGAAACAAGAGACAGGATAGATTTAGCAGGTCTTGACAAGAGTTAGCTTAGCTAGCTGGGTTTTGAAGCCTAAAGATGGCTGCCATAGGCCAGCAAAAGGAAATGTTTTCTAGGAAGTGGTCCCGACAGGACTTCAGTTGGACAGCAAGTCACAACTGGAGAGATGGTTTGGGAGTCATCTGCAGATAAATGGGGTCTTCAAATAGTGAAAAACTTTATAAAATTAAGAGAAGGCTAAAGAAGATCCAATAAAAAGAAAAGTTAGAGAAAACGGTTGTTAGAGGGAACTCAGGAGAGAGAGAGAGAGAGAGAGAGAGAGAGAGAGAGAGAGAGAGACAGAGACAGAGAGAGACAGAGACAAAGAGAGAGAGACAGAGAGACAGAGAGAGACAGAGAGAGAAAGGAGCAAATGAGCAAACAATGGGTGGGGATTGCAATTTCAAATTCTTTAATACTAAAGGAAAATAGCCCCACTCTTGCATCCATAACCTTGAGCCCTCCCAAGTCCCAGGTTCTGTTACCCCACACCTCCTCTTGATGTTCTCACGCCCCACACCCATATTTAGTCCATTGCCAGCTCTGCAATGCAAAGACCTCACTCCACTTCTTCTGGCCCCTCTGGCCCCTCCCTCCCAGACTGCTGCATAAGCCTTCTAGCTGGCACCTTGATCACCCCAGTACAGTGCACGTTCCTGTGCCTATCACAGACATCGGGTCCCTGCTTAACACCGGGTATGGCTTTGCTTCATAATCAGAGTATTGGAAGCAGTGAGGTCCTATCTGGCTCTGCTCTTCTCTGCCTCTCCACCCCTTCACTCACATGCTTGGTTCCTGCCTTGGAATTACACCAGCCTTCTGCTAGGACCCAGTCCCTCTTTCTCTCTGCCACAGGTTTCTTTTCCACTAGTTAGTTTACTTACCTTATTTTTTTTTTTTTAAAAAAAAATTGTAACAAAGGCTTCCTGCATGCATGAAACCATGTTTTCCTATCCCTGCCTTTCTGTACCCATCTCTGCCACTTCTGTCTTCTCTGTTTTAGCCTGTTGTTTCTGCTCACCACTCTACCCTACCCTACCTGCACTTGTATGCATGTGCGACACACACACACACACACACACACACACACACACACACACGTCTTTCTTAACCCCTACCATTCTCTCTCTTGCTCCTTCTTTTCACTGTAAAATCCACCATGGTAGCAGAAGATTGTTTTTCTAGCGTTTTCTAGATTCTCAACTGTCAACTGCCTAGTCCATTGTGGATATTGGAAAAAATTATTGAATAAGTGAATGAATGACTAAACGAACGAGGCCATAAATGAAAGCTTAACAGGGTGGAGAACAGATTAAAAAATAGTGCGTGGGTTATAATTACCTGGGTGCACTCACATTCTGAGGGGAAACTCTCTGTTTTAGTAGCCACACTCAACACCATCATGTGTCTGAAATCAAAATTACACACAAGCCAGCTTTCTGACAGGCGTACAAATCAGGCCATATCTGCTTTCTCCAGATCAGACTTTGTCAGTTTCAGTTCAGCAGAGACAAAATCCGCTCGCTGGAGAAGCAGAGCTAGGGACTGGAGAAGTAGGTTATGGTTAGCTTTCTCCAAGTAGTTCACTGTGCACAAGGGCTATCGTTATTTGCTCTACATTTCAAAATATTTCCTCAGTTTTTAGTAATATGTTATCTCAGCCTTCTCTCCTTGAGATGCACTTTCTCTCAACAGCTCTTTTGATTCATTCCAGCGGAGAAGTGGCTCCTCTTCTGCTTTATTTTTACATCTTAAAAGCAAATAGTTATCTTGAGTTGTCTAAACACAGCCCCATAGACTGTTCCTGAGCAGCTCACAGGATGAAATAAATCACTAGGAGGCAAAGTTAAATGGATCATCAGTCATTCTCACAGGGACCGAGGAAATACAGAAATCCTGTTAGAATTTTGCCGCAAATTATTATTATTTTTTTCTTTTCAAATTACAAATTCTTTTCTTCTTCTGATGGCTCCATTTGGAATATACCAGAAGATGGAAATGATGCAAGGTAAGAAATACCACCCTCAGGAAGTTTGAGTGTGATTTGATTCTGACACATTCTGAGGGAGGATGTGTGTGTGTGTGTGTGTGTTTGTGTGTGTGAGTGTTTGTGTGTGTGTTTGTGTGTGTGAGTGTTTGTGTGTGTGAGTGTTTGTGTGTGAGTGTTTGTGTGTGTGTGTTTGTGTGTGTGTGCGTGTGTGTTTGTGTGTGTGAGTGTTTGTGTGTGTGAGTGTTTGTGTGTGTGAGTGTTTGTGTGTGTGTGTGTTTGTGTGTGTGAGTGCTTGTGTGTGTGTGTGTGGTTCCACATTTGTATGTGGAAACCTGCACAACCTCTGATGTCATTCCTTAGGGCTTTTTTCTTTCTTTCTTCAGATTGTCAGTTTTATCTGGAACTCACTGAGTACGTTTGTCTGTCTAGTCAGGTAGTCCCTGCCTGTCTCCACCTCCCTGGTGCTGGAATGACAAGCACACACAACTCCCTCCTGCTGCTTACTTTTAGACGGTTCCTCTTGCTTGCAGGACACACACATTACTGACAGAGCTGCCTCTCCAGCCCTGATTGGTCTGAAGTCTTCAAGTGCTTATGCGAAGCCAGTGCTGGGCACTCCAGTCTGAGCTGGACACTCCCAGTCTGAGCAGGACACTTCCAGTCTGAGCAATCACTTTGTGAAGTCCAAAGCACATCCCGCAGGAGATGAAAGGCAGGTGAGAGTCTTCATTTGCACTTGAATTGTTACTTTTAACTTTCTAAGAGTTTCACTGTGAAAGACACTTTCCCTCCGGGGTAAGGGTATAAGAGTCTGGCACTTGACCTTTCTCAGTTTACTGGGAAAGACTGAATGAGAAGAAGAATGGAAAGTTCTGATCTACATAGAAGAACTCTCGGCAATTCCCAGGCACACAGTGTCGAAGGGCACTGGTTTGAAATTTTTTCAAATTCAGCTCTCTTTTTAAAAGAATCCCGTGTAGCTAGTGGAGAGATGGTTCAGCAGTTTAAATCACCCAGGCTTCATCCCCAGCATACCTGTCATGCAGGCAGCTCACAGTCACTGATACTGCAAACTCCAGGGGCTGTGATGCCTCTGGAGACCACCCACACAGACACACATATACACAGACTTTGCAAATTATTCCCAATCACAGCGATGCTTAGGAGCCTTGTGGTCTAGGAAGGAACAGACACCATTGAGTACTGCACACTTCTCTTTCCTTCCTCCTTCTGAGAGCCCTGTTTATTCCACTGCACACAGAGGGGATTCCATGGAATTAAGATTTATGTGGTTTGTAGAAACTCAAATCCCTGGCCACGAGGCTTGGTAAATACAGATAAAACATTTATCTGTTTTCCCCATAGCTTTACCTCAGAGAAGAAGGTGAAAAGGAATGAGTATACTGATCCCATTGTTTTTAAAGACATATATATCTCTTTATTTTTTATTAAGTATATATATATATCTATCTATATATATATATATATATATATATATATATATTCATAATGCAATTCTATTCACCTGGGACTTTATAAAAACAGACTTTCTGTTTTCAATCAATTCACAGCCTAATTACTGGATTAAAAATTATACTTTAGTCCTGAAGCAGTGACGACTCAGTGGGTTTTGCCATTCAAGTGTGAGGATACAGATTCAGATCATCTGAACCCATATAAAACCAGGCACAGTTGCAGTGCATATTTGTAATAACAACACTTGCTCTGTGATACAGATGCAGAGACAGAAGAATCTCCGAAAACCTACCAGGCCAGCAAGCCTGGCTTATGCTGCAGTAAACAACAAGACACCAGGTCTCAAAGGAGGTGGAAGGCAAGGACCGACACCAAAGGGATTCCTCTGATCACCTCAAGTGTCTGGTTGTACATGTACTCCCACAGTTACACACATGAGCATACACACAAACACAAAGATAAAGAGACAAAAAGTATACTTTAACTTTTTAGTCACACAGTTTACTATGAGCATGACTATTCCTCTCACCTCATCTTACTGGAGGGGATCAAACCTGAAAATGAGCTTCCAGGTCCAAAACCTTTTGAGGCTTTGCTTCCTACGTAAGAACACCAAGGTGCCCGGGAAGCTGTATTAGGGCTTATCTGACATCTCCCCTATGTTGTACACAGGCCAGTCAGTCTAAACAAAAGTCTACCTGACTGGCATCACATACTTTTCTCTACTGATGGATGTATTCCTCCTCTACCTCCACTGAAATTCTCACTCAAGCTCCACCTGTTGACCTGGTTTTGAAGAGGAGGGGGATGAAGAGTTTGCTGTGTGAACCATCAGGCTTGAAGTCGCTTGGCAGGCAAAGTGCTTTACAAAGATAAGGGTAGCCAGCAACCTGGGACCAACAGCAGGGAGGAGGGGCGACGGAACCAGCTTAGGAGATGCATTCACCATGGCCTGGGAGTGTAAATAGAGGGAGCAAGAAGACAAGCAGATGAGAGATTGCAATCCAGGTTCATTCCTATAAATATGTCACTCGGGAATCTACTGTTGAGGTGTGGGATTCATCTGTCCTTAAGTCCAAGCCGAGAGACATCAAGTATAGACTAATAATCAGATTCATTCAAGAAATACGTAAGTGCTACCCAGAGTGATGCTAGGTATGGATGATTGGCTGGGGGAGCAGTGAGATCCCTGAAAGAAAGCCCACAACACGGTGACCTTAGGTCCAGATTGGAATTGTGCAAAGGGCGTTTTGGGAATGAAAACAATTAGCTCCAAAAGATCTAAAAAAAAAAAATCAACCTTTAAGATTTCATGCCATTTCTATAACAATGGAATATTCACATGTTTTGGATTTTACAGTTGGAACATGTCATGTTACAAAGATGGATTTGAGGAACATCAAAGGAAACACTCCAAAACATTAGCTTTGGAATGAAGCTTCCTAGTCCTGGATTTGATGTTATAGAGCAGGGCAGAGGTCAGTGCTGACCAGGGAGGAAGGGTGTTTACCTTTGCAGGAGCTCAGCATTGGAGAGTTTCTCATCAGCTTAAATAAAACATCCTTGCTAAGTCTGGAATAACTAGTGAGCCACCTGACAATGGTATGTAGGTTGTGCCCTGACCTCACAACATCCTGTCGTGTGACCTCATGTTATGGTCATAGTGCCTCCATCTGGACATTTTCTTAGAGAGCTAGCCACTGCAGCCACTGACGGAGCAAAGACACCAGAAACATTGAAGCCAGAGCCTTGGGTGCTTGCCAAAGTCCTCTGTCTTAGGCACCTGAATTTATAAAATTGAGTTTGGCATCTCAGAGAGGCAGATTTTGCCTTGTTCTTTTCTCCATGGCTGCTTTCTGTGTGTGTGGGGGGGGTCTAATAAGAAATGAACAAATGTCAGGAGTTTCAGGAGAATCTGTCTCTGGTACAGGCCTGATGCTTCCCAGCAGTGAACTCCTGTGTAATATCTTGATGCTAAATGACTCACATGCTGCTTGCTGAATGGACATGGAGACAAGAAATAGCAAAAGCAAAGAAGAAACATTTTCCACGAACGTAGCTTAATGAGAGGGGATAGATATTTTCCTACTGTGTGCAAAGGTCTGGCTTTAAGCCCAGCAAAAAGATTGTGACCAATATCATAACAAAGTGAGAAAATCATAAAAATGTTATTGTTCTTGTGTGTTTTATTTTGTTTTTGAAACAGAGTCTCATTGTACCTCGCAGGCTGGCCTGGAAACTAATAGGTAAAACAGCTGGCTTTAAACTTACAGTGAATTCTATCTGCGTCTGCCTCCTGAGTGCTTGGATCAAAGGCATAGACTACCATGCCTAGCATAAAGGATACTTTTTAAACAAAATCTCTCTGTATATTTTATATGTATAATTAATATTTGTGATTTCACATGAGATCACTATAGGCTATAGGTACATAGTTTATCTTTACCAGGCACAGTCTTGACACACAACCAACACAACCCCATGAATTATGAACTTTTGCTATTTGAATTTCTGCTGAGGAGACTGAGGCTTAGCAAGCTGGACAGCTGACAACAGGCAGAGCCTGGAATCACAGTAAGGTATTCACAGTGCTCTTTTCCAGTGCTTCATCACATTGGAGTCTGCATGACTGCACCCACTGAAGTTGCCTTTTAGACACTGGAGTGTACATTTGGCCAAGTCAAGAAATACTGTCCGTATTGTTCATAGAAGAAAAATCCTGTTCTCAAGTTCCATAAGAACTTCTACAACCCCAGCAGCCTGCAGTCATTCATTACATTAAAGGTGGCTAGCCTCATTGTCTGTTTACCGGAGTCTACGTGGCCGGGAAGGAGAGTCAACATGACAGCTTTCGAGCTCTTTGACCTTTATTTGCTAGGATTTTCTAAATCGTGGTTCCTTATCTGGTCAATGGGAAATGCCACGTCTACAGGTGAGGCATGGTGTGGTACTCAAGTGCAACAATAACAGAATATTTCTTAACTTTCTCTGCTCCGGGCATTCTGGTAGAGAGGGGCATACATGATTGTCTTCAATCTTCAATCCAGATTCAAGCATTTGGTTTTTTTTTAAATCACCAAACACCAATGAGGAAACTAAGATTTAAAACTTTACCCAAGATTACAGCACTATGAAAGCAAGTTTCAGACCAAGGTTTCTTCTCTTGGGTATGTGTCCCTAGCATACCGCCCCCTCAGACTTGAAAACATTGTTAAAATACTGGACATGATTTCTTATAACTATTTATGTATTGCAACATAGTTATTTGAAAACACATACTTGAAAAACATAGGAGAACACCATTGTTAAACAGACCTTGTGGGTTGGGGGGGATGTGAATTAATAACACTGATGATTACTACTGATTGGTTCCTAGTGTCACAGGAGAGGAAGGCATAGAGACTCTAGTAGAATATTCTAACCCGACTTTGCTATTCCTTCCTGGATCAACACAGGAAGGCAGTGGAAATGTGGGGCATTTCTACACCCATAGCCATTTGTAAGAGATGTGTAAAGTGTTCTTTTTGAACTATAAGTCATCTTTTGGATAAGATCAAATTGAATTTGTATTTCCTTTGACACAGATTGGAATCAGTGATGTGTTTTTCCTCCTGTGCAGGGAGGAGGAAGAAAATCCTCTTAGCAAATCTCCTTGACTTTTTCAAGATATTTGGCATGTCTTTGTAAAAAAGCAACAGGATGTTGAGGCACAGAGTTGAGGCTCCAAGATTGAAAATAATGTATGATTGGGATCTCATGTTACAATAGGATTTTGGTGAGGAAAGACATTCAGTTTCCACATGGAAGTTAGGGCTTGTCCAATCATTTGGCCACTCCGCAGGAGCACTTTGAGCAGAGGTCTGAAACAGTGAGAATCAGAATCAAGATGGGTTTTTCTAGAATCAGGTATGTTGGAGGCAAAGGCTATGAGATCTGAGTGTGGGATGGGTTGGATGACTCACCCAGCAGCCAGTGTGGCTGGCATGAATTGGGAATTGTGAAGGAACAACCAGGCTTGTGCAAGAGTTTGACTGTAATCTGAAGGCAGATGGGTAGGCAGTGGAGGGAGGCTTTTGAACTGAAATACTAATTCAATTTCAGTTCAGATACAACACTGGATTGGGGCGACAGAGTTGAATGGGAACAGAAGGAAGCAGAAGGAGCGATCAAGTGATCAAGGAACAGTATTGATGATGACAGTATTGATCTAAATTGAAGGTACAGTCAGGGAGTATAGACATCACTATGGTCTGCGAGGGAATGGATTCAAAGAAGACTTCTAGAGTTTTCCTCTGAGAAAAGGAATTACAGAGTCTCCAGTGGTACTGGAAAGGAGGATCACAAGTGAAGATCCAGAAATGGATTTAGGACATAGTAAAGATGTTTAAGCTACTGGTCTGTAGGAAGCTTGCTACATCAGGAGGGAGTCTAGGGCTGAGAATTTGTGATCTTTGTGTCTGTGGATAGTCTTGAAGAACTCGAGGTAGGATCTGGCATATTTGGAGCTTAAACATAGATAAGAGATTTGAAGCTGATCCATGGAACACTGTAACGTTTTAGGATTTAGTGGAGAATGAAGAAAGAGGTTTGAAAATGGTCTCCATTGCAAAAGCAAGGAAAAGAGGCTGGGATGATAGGTCAGAGGTTCAGTGCTTGATGCTCTTATAGAGGACCTGCCCTGACTGCTTTCCCAGAACTCACTTCAAGCAAGTCAGGACTGCCTGTCTCCCAAGCTGCAGGGGAGTCCTGTGTCTCTTGTCTCTGTGGGCACCTGTACTCATATCTTGTACCCACATACAGACATAGATGCATAATTAAAAATAGTAAAGAAAAAACCTTAAACCCTAAAAAGAAATAGAAAATTTACACACACACACACACACACACACACACACTTTTCACTGAGGCAGTATTTGAGAGAGGATAATGCTGAGCTCCTTAAGGAGCTTTGAGAGAGAAACTTCACCTGCTCTAAGTCTTGCTTGTGTGAACAAATGACTTTGGAATTTTAGATGAAGACATAGTCTGCGCTGTGAGGTAAGCTAAGAGGTGGACTGGCAGCACGGGTAGAGAAGGAGATGTGGGCTTTATGACATATGTCTTGTGACTATTAGGATAACACTTCTCACAACATCTTAGCAGGTATACAAATTAAGCAAATGACAGAAAATGGCTGCTGAGATTTTAGGGTACATTTTTCTATTTCTTAAATACACACATGTACACTGCACAATCGCACATGTGCTCCTGTTACCAAATCGATGTCACACATATATTATTGTGGCTTACTTTCTACTTGATTCTATAGCCGGGACCTGGAGAGGGAAGATTTCTTTCCAACAGGAGGGAGGTGACAAGAAGAGGAGGTTGTGTCAGTGTGAGAAATGTCAGGTCTACTAGATACAAGCAGACTGACGGCTGCATGCCTAGAAGAGAGGGACAGGAAGCAAGGACCTCTGTGAGTCTGGGAGCCTTGGTGCCAGGAGGAGGGAGATAAGAAGGCTGACAGATGCCTTGTTTACTTTTTATATCAGGGTGGATGCCAGGCACATTTCCTGTGAGGCTGGAGCAGGCTTTGTTTTCATTACTAGATGGGGCAGAAACTGAAAGAGAAGGATCATGGGGGCGGGTGTGTGTGTGCTCTGGCTGGTCCCTACCAACAGAAACAGGCAATGGAGTTCATTTGTCACACAAAGTAGACTGTTGGACCAAATTACTCAGCTCAACTTTCCTCAGAGCTGACTAAAGAAACCCAAGTAATCCTGTTTCATCCTGGTTTTCATTTTTGGGAGAGAGGGGCATTACAATCCAGACTGACACACACCAGCCAGATTTAATAAAAGGGCCTTCTTTATAAATCTATGAACAGTGTGGAAATCATTTTAGTTTATCAGGGAAGTGTCAGAGCATAACTATAATAAAATCATCCTTTTGTTGTGGTTTTCCTGCTATCAATTGCCCCTTGAAGAAATACGTGATGTGATCAGATTCAGGTGAAATTGCTAAGACTCGAGCCAGGAAAAGTCTTTATAAAATCAAGAAAAACAATAACACTCACTTGCTAACTTTAGCTGACAGATCTTGTGTTTGGGAAGTCCAAGCTCTGTCTTTTTTTTTTTATGGATTCTTCACTGGTGACTTCAACTGGCTAGAGATGGGGATTACAAGTCAAGGTCACGCTCTTCACTGGCCATGAAGAAGAACAAACTATGTCTTAACCATCATTTTTACCAGGAGAGCCGGTTACTCATAGCTCCAGGTCACCCAAAGACCAACTAGGACTGGGTAGCTGGCTCAGTAATGGTCATCATTCTGCTATGAAGAACAGCCAGCTTAGAGGTCTCCTAACCACAAGAAAATGATCTCGAGTTTGTGTGTAAATGGCAGTGAGTACACAGGAGCTCAAAAACACCAGACTCTCACTTAACCTTAATTCTAGTATTTAGCTGAAAACTAGCATACTACGATTGTCCTCAACCCTTATTTATACCGTGTTGTGTAGATGTCGTAGACCAGTGGAGAATGTTACACTCTTTATAAATAAGACCATTGAAGCTCTTTAGCTGTTCATTATTGCTAAATCCATGCATCGAAACGCAGAGGTTTTTTGCTTTTGTTTTGTTTTTCCAAATAGAAAGCGTTATCTTTACAGCTTTGAGTTTGTGAAGTCCACAGGAGAGAGAACGCACCAGCACCGAGGGACACATTCACTTTGTCCCCGCCACTTCACACCAAGGGTCACATGCAATGACAGAACTGGCACCACAGATCAAATTGCGGAACCATTGGTTTTGGATCATTGTACTTTTGCCTCTGAAATCTCAGCGGGGGTTCCTCCAGTCCCTCTCTAGTAGAGCTGTACAGATCCCATCTGAAGTGCAAGGAGGTATGGTTCCTTGCCAGTGCTAATCATTGCCCCTCCTTCCCTAACTGTGGAACCCAACCTGCCCTCTTATCGTCAAGGAAGATTACGCTTTCCTGCAGTTCATTAACAAAATAAAAGGTCAAGTCCTTAACCTCTGAAGAATCCCCGCAGCCCAGCAGTGGCTCCACGGCAAGAGCAGGAACAGAGAGAAAGCCCCTTCTTTACTCTCAAACTCCCGGTCTGTTTTTAGCAAAGCCATTAATAGGAACAGAATGGTGTGGACCAGCCTTTCAATATGCAAGATGGACGGAGGTAACCAGCTTTCTCTTATAGTAGATTATGGGGGGAAATCCATCACTATCTTCCGAAATACCCGCTGACAACCAAGACACCCTGACTACAGGAATAAAATATTTACCTAACAGGTTTCAAGTTCAGCACGGCTTCCTCCTGTTTGTCTTGGCTCTCTCTGCCCCCCACCTGCCAAAGTCTTCTCTCAGTACCCCCTCCCCAGCCTATCAGGCACCGCTGGTAAGAAACGAACTGTTTTCTCCATGACCTCTAAGCCTTTTACTCCACCGAAAGCAACGTGGAGTGCACACTCAGCAGGCTACGATCCAGCCCGGAGCCAGTCTGTCCGTGAGGCTTTCCAGCCATAAAAACCTCACACAGCCCACTGTGTCTTAGTGTTCTGGTCAGCGTGGAGCCTTAACCAACCCAGCCTCTCGGTCGCACCTGGCCGCAATCCCTGACCCACAGGGCACCCCAACACCTAGCAACAACGAAAAGCACCAAACAGCAACAGATTCCTTTGTTTTACATGCAAATCCTACCTCGGGTAGTTGTCACATCTTCCTCAAAAGCCACGCTTAATTTTTAATGACAGCGATCCCGTGTAGTCCTTCACACAGCCGCCGGGACTCATCTTTACCTTTCCTGCTGGCTGCCTTTGTGGACCATTGATGTCACACCCTCGCTAACTCATAGCTTTAATACTCCTCGCTCAAAATGTCTGCAAGAGTTTGGAAGGACAATAGGAGTGACAGGCACGCTTAGACAGCCATGCTTAAGATTAGTTCTCCGAAGCGCTGTGGAAGCCGGTTCTGACTGTTTTTAAAAGCGTGCAGGAGGTAGGATTTATTAGCCTATGACAGGCACGCTGCTTCTGTTTTTATTAAATACTGTAATAGGCTGTCTGTTAGCATCGCTGTGATAGGTCCAGCATTTCTTCCCCACTGCTTTCGAATTTTCATACTGAAAAGGGAGTGAGCCTGATCTGACTTCCCTCCTCAGCATCCACCCTGCCTACTAGATCAGATTTCTGTGCCCTCTAACTTCCTAAGAGAGAACTCCTCCTGTAAATAGCTTTCTCTAGGAGAGTGAACTTGGGAGTAAACACCCTGGAATCCCCAAGACATCCAGTTAGTACCCAGCAAGGGACTCTTGCTCTCCCAAGTTAGAGAAAGAAGTTATTTCCAGAGCTAGGCGAGAGCATCCTTTCAAACGGAGAAAGTTGTCATGGGTGACTGAGGTCGCCTAATAGTATGTACACACCTGAAGTCTCAAATGATGTATCAGATGGACAGCGAGCAACAGTAAAACGATGAACCCATTAGGACCTGTCGGCTGCACAGCTCTTTGCTCCACGCAGAGGTCACCATTTTCCCTGCATCACTACTCCATGGAGAGAATGGAAGGTGGGCAGAGGAACTTGGGATGGGTGCTCTGTCTTGGTGCGGTCATTTGCACAGTAGTGACATGGAAGCGCTGGCCAGAGAGGAGGCTGCTCTGTGGATGCAAACACACATCTCTCTGAAAAGTATTTTTCCAGGCAAGAATGCACAAACAAACAAAGTTCTTGCTAGAGAACGTTTTATGCTCCAGCTACCCAGGTTGAGTCTCTTTTTATTCTGTTTTTCTTTCTCTTCTCTTGCCACCTCAGAATCATAGTTATAGAGTAGTTACTATGGAAACTGAGTGGTCGGCTCCAAGGGAGGGGCTTAGAGACCAGCAGATGCAATATGGATGTTCGATGTTGGACTGTGGAACAGAAATTGAGCAGTGGGTAATGAACGTCATAAACCCACTGCCAGTGACCCTCTGGAGGAGTATCTCAGGGGGCTGATTGCAAGTTTCTGCTCTTTAATTATGGGCATTCTTGCTGTTTGGAAGTAAGACACTGAGCAGACCCATATCCTATTCCACACAATAACTGAATATCAGAATTGCTCTTATATTTGCCCGAAGATTTTGCTTTCATTTCTTTCTCTCCCAAGTTCTCGGCTGCTGGTTTGAATATGCCCTGATTGTATTTGAATTTTAGTTGTTATTTGACTGGTTATAGTTTCTTCTTGGGAATAAAATGTGATTCCATCCGAAAAAAGACTCTTTGTATCACAAACCATAATCATATTTCATTCTAAGTGAGTGTCCTTACATGATTTCTTAGAGCTAACCCTGGGTATGAATATGCAATTTGAATTTTGAAAGATAACCCTGGGCCCACTGGATTGCTACAACAGAAAAAAGAGTTTCTTTTTTTTTGTTTTTAGTTCTTCAAATAGAAAAGAAACATTTTTTTTTTCTCAAAAGAACTTTTGCTCATCACTTGGTCATCTAAGACAAACCATTTCTTACAAGAATAGTTAAATATTGATAGTTGTGAAGAGAGCAGAAGTGCTGATTACTGTCATCAGTATCTTAATTTCATGGTAAACAGAGCAGTTCACACAACTGTTGACACAAAACAAGGCTCTCATCTCGAAGGGAATAAGAGAATGTTCAGAAGCCAAATTTGATGGCCAAAGCCCAGGAGACATAGAACTAGATTACCACAGGTTCCACACTTCCACATGGAAGCAGTTTCTTAGAGTTCAAACAAAGACAGTTGTAAGTCAAGGGGCTTTAAAACCCCTTAGAGGCAGTCTCAGCAAGATGGAGGAGTCTCATTTGTGGCCCCAGACTCTATATTATTCTATTCTTAGTTTTAGGGTTGGTAGAAGTTAGCAGTCTGAGAAGTTGCTAAATTACAAAAGAGTTTTATCTGTTACTCACAGGATGTTAGTTCCCACAGAGGTGGGAAAGGAGTTGCTACTTAGAGATCAAAAGCTAGGCCAAGATAAAGATAAAGCCAGACTCTATGACATCCTAAACTCTCCATGTGGCTGAAGTTCTGATCAGGCCATGAGTCGTTGTGGACACAGCTTCTTTCCAGGGAATCTTGTTCACACTCCAAGGTGAGAGTACAAACATTCCAAGATGAAACTGTGGGGAGGAAATTCTTCAGGGTTTTACGGAAATTTTTTTTTTTTTTTTTTAATGGACAAGCATATCACCCAACATTTGTTATGGGAGAAGAATTATTTCAGTAAAAGAATACTTAAAATGTTCTTTTTTTAAAATGATTGGAAGAGCAATGTCATAAATTCTATACTACATCTGTTTTTCTAGAGGAGAAGCTAAACACCATTATAAGCAGTGTGTTCATGGTTTGGAGAGAGGGGGCAGAGGGAGAAAATAGGAAAGAAAAAGAAAAGAGGGAAAGGAGGAGGCCGGGAAAGCATCCTCACCAAAAGCTGTTCCCATTGCATTCCTCCAGCTCTCCTGTGACAACTCAGCTGCTGCTCTGCTATAGTCAGCCATGAGTTCCTGGGAGACTGGAGTGGGCAAGGATGTTTGAGATGCTTTAGTACAGATGTGGGTCGTCTGGATCTCTCTGAGAGGTGGCAAGAGTTCCCTACCTGTGAGGTCGGGGTAAGATTTGGTTGTTGGTTTTGTTGTTGTTGTTGTTGTTTTCCGGTTAAGAAGGAGGGTCATGATTGCGGAGGGAAGGGAAGGGAAAGGAGAGGGTGGAGGAGGGCAGGAGGAGGGAGGGAAGGAGGAGGGAGTCGGGGAGGGAAAGAGAAGGAAGAGGAAGATGGAGAAGGAGGACTATCTCTAGCCTCCACAGTACTGAAGAGGGCACAGGCTTTGGAGTAAACAAGCAGGCCTGATTTTGAGCCCTTTATATTGTTTGAGCATCTGGTGTTGAAATGAAAAAGCAAGAGTGGCCCTTGCAAGTTGGCAAGAATGCGACAGAGTGCCAGGCAGGGAAAAGTAAAGTTCATTACAAAGAAAACTCCTCAAATAAACGTTGGTTGTAGCCAAATGGGAAGAGATGATGATGGGTAAATAGGAAGAAAGGGCGGCTGCCGGAACCAAGGGTAAAAGAGGGGTCTAGGGGGAATGGAGGCAGGCATGGAACAGGGGGCAGAGAGCAACTCTCCCCCTCAGTCCTACAGAACAGTTCCTCTTTGTTTCTGTTTTATTCTCTGGATCTCAGCTCCATGATTCTTTCTATAGTTGTACCTGGTGCTGAAGATCGAGATCACAAGGTACCTGTCAGGGCCACTACTCCCAAAAGAGATGAACCTGTGCCACAGACGTTGAAAGCCTGTTCTTCCATTCATGAAAAGAGCTGAAGTGAGGAAGGCATTTGGTCTCTCCCAGGATAACTTCTCAGTCTGGAGGAGGAAGTGTGGACCTGCAGAAGGCAGGCAAGGCTCACACCAGAATGTAAGAATGTGAAGAGCCTCTGCAACTTGGTAGCATCTTCCTAGCATCTGCTCTCCCCATGTTCAGGAGAAAACTTGTTCTCAAAAGAATGTGTGTGTGTGTGTGTGTGTGTGTGTGTGTGTGTGTTAACAAACAGTGAATGGGAAAGACTAGTGGAGGGGGATCTGAGTTTGGAATTGGCAGCTTCCCTGCGCAGGCGGTGAGTGGATGGTATAATGAATGAGGGCATCCATTCATTATGAGTCATCGCTATTAAAATGAAAATTTGATAGATATATAACTTGAAGGTGTAGCTATTGGCTACAGATCTGAGAGATAATGATAATGTGCAGTGTATAATTCACACTCTGAATAGTGCAGCCTGAGCATTTGCTCTGCTCTATTTTTCTAGGAATAACTGAGTTTAGAAGCAGCTTCCTTCCTGTTATCCTGTGAACTCAGAGGCTGACTCATTCCTCGGTGAGCGTCCTTTCACTTCTAGTGCATAAAAAAATAATTCTCCAGTGCAGACTGACATGTGGAACTCAGGGAATGAAGGGGAATAGTGTGCAACCAATGAAACCATAATTTCTTAAGAGTTTACATGAATATACTAAATTCACCTATTTGTTTTCAAAACAGAGCTTTTTATGTAGCCCAGACTGGCCCCAAACCCAGGGCAATCCTCCTGCTGTAGCCTCCTGAGTATGAGGATTTTAGGTGTGAGCCATCCTGCTTGCTTGCCTACACCGTTTTCAATCTTCAGAATAAAACTGATTTGAGGCAAGGCATCTCTCCCTCTCTCCCTCTCTCCCTCTCCCCCTTCTCCCTCTCTCTGTGCCTATGTGTTTGTGCAGGCATGTGCATGTAATATACGTGTAAATGCTAAGAGAGGTCAGAAGACAACCTCGAATGTTGTTCCCCAGACACCGTCTACATTATCTTTTGAGAAAGGCCCTCTTGCTGGCCTGGAACTCAGAAGGAGGCTAGGCTACTGCTTAAACAGACCCTAGGGTCCTCCCTAGTGCTGAGATTATAAGCAACCAGTACCACAACAGTTTTGTTTGTTCTTTTAATTTTTAGCTTTTTAATACGAGTTCTGTGAACTGAACCTAGGTTCTTATGTTTGTTTGGCAAATGCTATACTCTGGACTGAGCCACCTGTCCAGAGGGACAAATATGAATTGCTCTATCTCTATTGATGAAAATTGAAGAGACAGGTTAAGTAGTTTCCTCAAGACTAAGCAGCTTGTATGTCCATCTTCCAACTTATAATCTAGTGTTCTTCCATTAAATAAAACTAGCTTCCCACACTCACCAGATAAAACTTCTACTTATAATACCCAGACATATAAGCACCAAAGGATAATTCTTGAAAAGAATTTATAAATAGACAAATAAAAGAGAAAGCCACAGGCTAAGTGAAAACATTTGCAGAAGCTACATCTCACGTAGGACTGTATCTGACGCAGACAAGAAACTTTTAATGCCCAGCAAGAAGGAGTCGACCCAGTTAAACCCACACCCCAAATCTAACTCCCCAATGAAAAGATGCAAGTACAAACCAAGCAGATGAAAAGCGGTTACATACCATAGTCACAGGGAAATGCAGACTAAAGCAACTGACTGTCACTCAAGCCAGGTAGCAACAGGGACTCTTTGTTCACTGTGGTGAGGCTACATGGGCTACAGCATGAGGGATGCAGATTTGATGGTCTGGTGAGAGCATGCATGGGACAGCATGTGGAAGGATGACTTGGTGGGGTCTGGTGAGGGTGCATGCACATTGATTTGGTAGCCTGGCATATAAATTAAGACTCAGGATGCAGCACAGTGCTTACTCAGGATGCCCTCAGTGAACGTTTTGGAAGTCCGTGTTCCAGTGCGACACTGAGGAGACACACCATTAAGAGGAGACTCCCGTGGGCTCACAGAGTCCTGGGGCTCTTCCTCCTTGAAGGGGCTTTGTTGTTGCGGCAGTGGGCTAGTAGCGGCAAGATTAAAAAACAAAGTTTTCTGCTTTCTGCCATCCAGCAAGAAGTCTCTTCCCACAGGCATAGGCAGGCCTTCATCCTGGAAATTCCACGCTCAACACACCCATGTGAGTTCTATCTCTGTTTTTGTATAAGTTACTGTTCCATTGTAACATTCAGTTACAGTAGTGTGCATAGACTGGGGCAAACATGATCCATCTATCAAGCTCCTTGGAACTTCCCCCAAAGGGTTGGAAGCTTACCTTCCCCTGGAAAGCTATACAGAACTCATCACAGCTTCCTTTATAATCATGTATCTCAAAACTGGCCCAGAGGAGGAGAAGACACTGGGGAGGGAGGGGCTTAGATGCCTATCAGCAAGGTAAAGGCATCAGTTGGAGAAGGCTAAACATTTACTCCAAATAGCTGACCTAAAAATGGCATAGTTAGGAGATGGTTCATAGTCATTGCTATCGAGGGGCTAAGACATGTCGGAGGGCTGGCTGCATGGATGATAGAATACTTTTGGGGCCAAGGAAAATCCTCTGTGTAGCACTTTAAGTGCAAACACATGTTGTTATACATTTGCCCAAGCTTATGTAGTCCACAACACCCCTGTGGGCCTGACTGTGAAATGCAGGCATCAAGGACTATTGTGGTCGGTCAATTCAGGCTCTAGAAGGGGATGCTAGCAATGGAGGACACTGAATACGCATGGGGTAGGGAACAAAGAGATGAGAGAATCCATGAGTCTGAAATTTCTCCAGAAAAGCAAAAGCCTTGTGGGAATTAGTGTTGACATCTAGATATAGCCTCCAAAGTGAAACTAGTCTGTCAGACACATCTGCATCCACATGGTTATGACAACACTAGTCACAAAAAGCTGATAAATGGGTTAAGAAAACAAGGAACATATTTACAATGGAAAGCCAGTTATCCATAAAAAGTGTAATTTGTCCTTTGCAACAACATGCACTGAACAGGAGATCATTATGTAAAGTTTAGTAAGTTGGCAGAGGTGTTATATGGTCTCACACATGCGGAATTTCTCACTTAAAAAAAAAAAATTGATGCTACATTTTTTACTTCTGCTACCTAGCAACCTGTCCCTCCCTATAGGCTAATGTGGGGTTAATCTCCTGTGCAATGTGTGGAAGAGTCACCTGTCAATAAAACACTAACTGCCAATGAACTGAGGCAGGATTAAAAGTTGGGACTTGATCTGTGGCAGGAGACCTCTGCCAGAGCCACCAGGGCTCTGTAGCCAAATAGTGCCCAGAGAAAGCAAGCCACCCACATGTGTGGAAAAGCCAGTAGGAGGAGGACTCCAGACACAGGGACTGAGGAAAAGCTGGGAGGTAAGGGCCTGTGGCGGGAGACCTCTGCCTGGGCCACCAGGGCTCCATAGCCAAATAGGGCTGGGAGAAAGCTAGCCTCCCAGGAGTGGGGGCAAGACTGACTGCTCAGAGGGACCCACCTGGAATACCCAAGTCACAGGGACTGAGGAAGGGGGATCTGGTTTATTTCGGTAGCTGGAAAGCAGATCCTGTGACATAGGGCTCCATACTCAAATAGTGCCAGGAGAGAGCTGGTATACCAGGAGAGCTGATACACACAGAGAGAACAGTTTAACAAGGAGTATTGACACTGAGGCTTGCAGGAAAGACAAGCCACAGTCAGAAAGAGTAAGACCAACTAACACCAGAGATAACCGGATGGCGAAAGGCAAGGGCAAGAACACGGAGAACAGAAACCAAGACTACTTGGCATCATCAAAACACAGCTCTCCCACCACAGTAAGCCCTGGTACCCCAACACACCAGAAAAGCAAGACTCAGACTTAAAATCACACCTCATGATGATGAAAAAAGATTTTAAGAAGGAAATAAATAACACCCTTAAAAAAATAAAAGAGAACACAGGTAAACAACTGGAAGCTCTTAAAGAGGACACACAAAAATCCCTTAAACAGGAGATTAAACAGGAGAACACAATCAACAGGCAGAAGAATTACAGGAAAACACAACCAAACAAATGAACAAAAGCATTCAGGAATTAAAAACAGAAATAGAAACAATACAGAAACCACAAAGGGAGACAACCCTGGATTTAGAGAACCTAGGAAATAAATCAGGAGTCATAGATGCAAGCATCACCAACAGAATACAAGAGACTGAAGAGAGAATCTCAGGTTAGGAAGATACCATAGAAGACATGGACACAACAGTCAAAGAAAAAACAAAATGCAAAAAACTCCTAACCCAAAACATCCAGGATATCCAGGATAGAATGAGAAGACAGAACCTGAGGATAATAGGTATAGAAGAGAGTGAAGATTACCAACTTAAAGGAACAGTAAATATCTTCAACAAAATTATAGAAGAAAACTTCCCTAACCTAAAGAGATGAACATAAATATACAAGAAGCCTACAGAACACCAAATAGACTGGACTAGAAAGGAAATTCCTCCCATCACATTATAGTCAAAACACCAAATACACAAAATAAGAAAAGAATATTAAAAGCAGTAAGGGAAAAAGGGCAAGTAACATATAAAGGCAGACTTATCAGAATTACACCAGACTTCTCACCTAAGGCTATGAAAGCTAGAAGATCCTGGACAGATCTCATACAGACTCTAAGAGAACACAAATGACAGCCCAGACTGCTATACCCAGGAAAATTCTCTGTAATCGTAGAGGGTGAAACCAAAATATTCTATGACAAATCCAAATTTGCACAGTATGTTTCCACAAACCCAGCACTACAAAGAATAATAGATGGAAAATGCCAAATCAAGGAGGGAAACTACACCCAAGAAAAAGCAAGAAAGTAATCTTTCAACAAACTCAAAAGAAGATAGCCATACAAACATACAAACAACATCGAAAATAACAGGAAGCAACAATCACTATTCTTTAATATCTCTTAACATCAATGGTCTCAATTCCCCAATAAAAAGACATAGACTGACAGACTGGATCCATAAACAGGACCCAGCATTTTGCTGCATCCAGGAAACACACCTCCATGTTAAAGACAAACACTACCTCAGAGTAAAGGGCTGGAAAACAATTTTCCAGGCAAATGACCCCAAGAAACAGGCTGGAGTGGCCATTCTAATATCAGATAAAATCGACTTTCAACCAAAAGTCATCAAAAAAGATAAGGAAGGATACTTCATCCTCATCAAAGGAAAAATCTACCAAGAAGACCTCTCAATTATGAACATCTATGCCCTGAATGCAAGGGCTCCCACATTCATAAAAGAAACTTTACTAAAGCTCAAAGTACACACTGCACCTCACACAATAATAGTGGGAGAATTCAACACCCCACTACAAACAATGGAAAGATCTTGGAAACATAAACTAAACAGAGACACAGTGAAACTAACAGATGCTATGAACCAAATGGATTTAAGAGATATTTATAGAACATTTCATCCTACATCAAAAGAATATACCTTCTTCTCAGCACCCCATGGTACCTTCTCCAAAATTGATCATATAAGTAGTCACAAAACAAACCTCAACAGATAAAAGAAGATTGAAATAATCCCATACCTCCTATCAGATCACTACAGATTAAGGTTGGTCTTCAATGGCAATAACAACAGAAGAAAGCCCACATACACATGGAAGCTGAACAACACTTTACTCAATGATAACTTGGTCAAGGAAGAAATAAAGAAAGAAATTAAAGACTTCCTAGAATTTAATGAAAATGAAAGTACAACATACCCAAACCTATGGGACACAATGAAAGCAGTGTTAAGAGGAAAACTCATAGCTCTGAATGCCTCCAAAAAGAAACTGGAGAGAGCATGTATTAGCAGCTTAACAGCACACCTGAAAGTTCTAGAACAAAATGAAGCTAATACACCCAAGAGGAGTAGAAGGCAGGAAATAATCAAATTAAGGGCTGAAATCAACCAAGTGGAAACTAAAAGAACTATACAAAGAATCAACAAAACCAGGAGCTGGTTCTTTGAGAAAATCAACAAGATAGATAAACCATTAGCCAGACTAACCAGAGGGCACAGAGACAGTATGCAAATTAACAAAATTAGAAATGAAAAGGGAGATATAACAACAGATTCTGAGGAAATTAAAAAAATCATCAGATCTTACTACAAAGCCTATATGCAACAAAATTAGGAAATCAGGAGGAAATGGACAAGTTTCTAGACAGATACCAATTACCAAAGTTAAATCAGAATCAGATAAACATCTAAACAGTCCCATAACTCCTAAAGAAATAGAAGCAGTCATTAAAAGTCTCCCAACCAAAAAAAGCCCAGGACCAGATGGGTTCGGTGCAGAATTCTATCAGGCCTTGAAGGAAGACCTAATACCAATACTCTTCAATCTAGTACACAAAATAGACACAGAAGGAACACTACCCAATTCATTCTATTGGGTACCCCAATAAAGACCCAACAATAAAAGAAAACTTCAGACCAATTTCCCTTATGAATATTGATGCAAAAATACTCAATAAAATTCATGCAAACCGAATCCAAGAACACATCAAAATGATTATTCACCATGATCAAGTAGGCTTCATCCCAGGGATGCAGGGATGGTTCAATACCCAGAAATCCATCAATGTAATCCAGTACATAAACAAACTCAAAGAAAAAAACCACATGGTCATTTTGTTAGATGCTGGAAAAGCATTTGACAAAGTTCAACATCCTTTTGTGATAAAAGTCTTGGAAAGATCAGGAATTCAAGGACCATACCTAAACATAGTAAAAGCAATATACAGTAAACCAGTGGCCAGCATCAAACTAAATGGAGAGAAACTCTAAGCAATCCCACTAAAATCAGGGACTAGAAAAGGTTGCCCTCTCTCTCCCTATCTATTCAATATAGTACTTGAAGTTCTAGCTAGAGCAATTAGACAACAAAAGGAGGTCAAAGGGGCACAAAATGGAAAGGAAGAAATCAAAATATCACTATTTGCAGATGATATGATGGTATACTTGAGTGACCCAAAAATCTCCACCAGAGATCTGCTACAGCTGATAAACAACTTCAGCAAAGTGGCTGGATACAAAATTAACTTAAGCAAATCAGTAGCCTTCCTATACTCGAAGGATAAACAGGCTGAGAAAGAAATTAGGGAAATGACACCCTTCACAATTGTCATAAATAATATAAAGTATCTTGGTGTGACTCTAACCAAACAAGTGAAAGATCTATATGACAAGAACTTCAAGTCTCTGAAGAAAGAAATCGAAGAAGACCTCAGAAGATGGAAAGATCTCCCATGCTCATAGATTGGCAGGATTAATAAAGTTAAAATGGCCATCCTGCCGAAAGCAATCTACAGATTCAATGCAATCCCCATCAAAATCCCAACTCAATTCTTTATAGACTTAGAAAGAGCAATTCTCAAATTCATATGGAATATCAAAAATCCCAGGATAGCAAAAACTATTCTCAACAATAAAAGGACTTCTGGGAGAAATCAGCCTCCCTGACCTCAAGATATACTACAGAGCAGTAGTGATAAAATCTACATGGTATTGGTATAGTGACAGGCAGGTAGATCAATAGAATAGAAATGAAGACCCAGAAATGAATCCATTCACTTATGGTCACTTGATCTTTGACAAAGGAGCTAAAACCATACAGTGGACAGAAGACAGCATCTTCAATAAATGGTGCTGGTTCAACTGGCGGTCTACATGTAGAAGATTGTGAATTGATCCATTCCTATCTCCCTGTACAAAGCTCAAGTCCATGTGGATTAAGGACCTCCACATAAAACTAGATACACTGAATGTTATAGAAGAGAAAGTGGGGAAAAGTCTCAAACACATGGGCACAGGGGAAAAGTTCCTGAACGGAACACCAACGTTTTGTGCTCTAAGATCAAGAATTGAAAAATGGGACCTCATAAAATTACAAAGCTTCCATAAGGCAAAGGACACTGTAAATAGGACAAAATGGAAAACTACAGATTGGGAAAAGATCTTTACCAATCCTACATCTGACAGAGGGCTAATATCCAAGGTATACAAAGAACTCAAAAAGCTAGACTCTAGAGATCCAAATAACCCTATCAAAAAATGGAGAAGATAGCTAAGCAGAGAATTCTCAACTGAGGAAACTCAAATGGCTGAGATGCACCTAAAGAAATGCTCAACATCCTTAGTCATCAGGGAAATGCAAATCAAAACAACCCTGAGATTCCACCTCATACCAGTCAGATTGGCTAAGTTCAGAAACTCAGGTGACTGCAGATGTTGGTGATGATGTGGATAAAGAGGAACACTCCTCCATTGCTGGTGAGAATGCAAGCTGATACAACCTATCTGGAAATCAGTTTGGCAGACCCGCAGAAAAATGTACATAATGCTACCTGAGGACCCAGCTATTCTACTCCTGGGCGTATACCCAGAAGATGCTCCAACATGTAATAAAGACACATGTACTATTATGTTCATAGCAGCCATATTTATAATAGCCAGAAACTGGAAACAACCCCGATGTTCCTCAACAGAGGAATGGATACAGAAAATGTGGTACATTTACATAATGTAATACTTCTCAGCTATTAAAACAATGACTTCATGAAATTCGCAGATAAATGGATGGAACTTGAAAATATCATCCTGAGCAAGGTAACTCAGTCCCAAAAGAATGAACATGGTGTGTACTCAATGTTAAGTGGTTATTAGCCCAAAAGTTTGAAATACCCAAGAGTCACTTCACAGCAACAGTAGGGCTGAGTGTGAGGTCCCAGATGGAGGACTTGGAGAAGGGGCTGAAGGAGCTGAGGGAGTTTGCTGCCCCATGGAGGGATCAACAGTGTCCACTGGCCTGACCCCTCCATGCTCCTGGAGACTGGATCACCAACTAAAGAATACACATGGAGGGACCCATGGTGCTGGCCACATATGCGGCAGAGGAGCATCTTGTTAGTCATCAGGGGGAGGAGAGACCATCTTGGGCCTGAGGGTGTTAGATCCCCCAATAAAGGAGAATGTCAAGGAGGGAAGAGGAGAGTGGATGGGTGGGGTGGGGTGGGGGGATATCCCTATAGTGGCAGGGGTAGGGTTGAGAAAATGGGGAGGTTCCAAAGGGGAGATCTGGAAAGGGGGAAACATTTGAAATGTAAATAAAATATGAAAAATAAATAAAGTAAATAAATAAATAAATACAAATAAATAAAAGTTGGGACTTCTGGTTGGGAGATCCTGAGGAAGGGAAAGGAAAGTTTTGTGGAGACATGGAAGAGAGGGATGTGGGAAGACAAGGAGAGGAAACCAGCCATATAGCTGTGCTCTGGTTAGGAAAAAGGCATAATAAGTTCATCTGGAACTAGCCGAGCTTTGGCCTAGGTGTTGGTAAATAATATTAAGCCTCTGAGTCTTTGTTTGGGTACTAGGTTGTCTGAAGCAATGGGCTAAACTGAAAGCTGAAACAGGTGGTCTCACAAAGCTGAGCGTATCTATGAGAGCCTGGGAAGACGGGTGTGGGGGGGGAATGGGGGGGCGTTTAGATATTGATTCGTACCTGGAAAGGACTCAGAACTAGTGGTTTGCTATTCACAAGGTAAAGTGGCTGTGAGTAATGAGAGTCTGTTGTGTATTCTGAAAAGCTAGAAGAAAGAAATTTTGAATGCTCGTCATAAGCACTGAACGCCCGAGAAGACTTAATACCCTAATTTAAACCTTCTGCATACCTGGATGCTTCGAACAAACCCCACAAGATATATGCTTTATATTCATGCTTTCGAATGTCAGTTGAAACTAGTACAATTTTTAAAATGCAGTATTGGGGCTGGAGAGATGGTTCAGCAGTTAAGTGTGCATACTGCTTTTGCTGAGGACCCAAGTTCAGTTCTCATCACCCATGTCATAAGTCAGCCTGAGACTCCAGGGGATGAGATGCTGTCAGCTGGCCTCCATAGGAATTCATACCTATACATACATGGCATACACACACACACACACACACACACACACACACACACACACACACACAAATAAAAATAAAGCCAACATTGCAAAAAAAAAAAAAGTCTTTATTTACTTTATTTATTTGAGTACACTTTAGCTGTTTTCAGACACACCAGAAGAGAGCATCAGATCCCATTACAGATGGTTGTGAGCCACCATGTGGTTGCTGGGAATTGAACTCAGGACCTCTGGAAGAGCAGTCAGTGCTCTTAACAACTGAGCTGTCTCTCTAGCCCACAAAAAAAAAAAAAAAAAGCCTTTAAAGGTACTAAAAAGCATAAAGTCAAGATCACTGGCATAGGCTTTTTTCCATATTTGGCAAACAGTTTTTAGAACCTTTTGTAGCATGTTTATGTTTTCAAATGGAGTAGATGAACCTGCTCAAAGATAATAAACCATGACTTGTCCTGACTCTTCTAACTGCAGAAACAACACTGAATAGTCTTTACTGAGGGATCCTAGTGGGATCTCATCTGGCCAGGAAGCACAGACTGCCTAAGGAAGGCTGTGGCTTCGATGTCTTCCACTCACTGTTTTCTACCCCAATTCTGTAACAATCGGAGGGCAAGCCCTGCAGGCGCCACCCTGCACTGTGTGGCTTTGCTTGCCCCTTTGGATCCATGCAATACAGTCTAGTGTGCTTGTGGGGGAATGGAAAGAAGAAGGGTGAGTCTAGCCCAACACACACACACACACACACACACACACACACACACACACACATTAATTAATCTGCATTTCTCACTCTTCTTTCTTCCAACACATCAATGCCCAGGGCCCTGCTTTGGGTACCATGAGGCAGCAGTCACATGAGCTATTTTAAGACTCTCAGAGGCCATCATTCTTTGGCTGAGCCATTGCACTTGGCAGGCAGGTGATTGGGGCTGCGTTATTGCCATCCTTCTGAAGCCTGTCAGAATATTGAACATAAATCAGCTTTAAAAATAAAACATAAAGGAGGGCATTGGCGGTTGTTGGAGTTTTATTTTGTTTGGATGCTCCTACTTCCTGGGGCCTGCCTATGATTCTCATGCTAACTTGAGAACATAGGCATGGTGTTCCGGGCTGTTTTTACAGAGAATTGGTGGAATACCTGCTGCTTTTAATCCAGTATGTTAATTAAAAGACATTTGTTTTCTGAACAAATTAAAACACAAACAGCCCTGAAGTTAGGAGGACAGCATCAGCATGCTGATGTCACATTTCTGTGAGTGGTTTACTAGCTCACTTCATGTTGCCAATGTCTTAGAAGGAGGAAGAACTACGGGGCAAAATCTTTTTAACACAGAGTAAATGTGTGTTGTAAAATGCCCAGCTAGTCAAAAGAGTATAACTTGTATAATTTTTGTAATATCTTTGCTATTTAGATAACTTTTAAGAGTTTGCCACATTCTAAAAATCTAGAAAAATCTTAACCATTTCCTCATTTCATGCTGAAATGGACATGGAGTGGATATTTTCATGGCTGTCTCTATGCTGACAGTCAAAGCAAGTGGTAGAGACTGGAAGCTTCATTCCCTGTGCAAATGTGGGCAAAGTATAATGTGTACAGAAGTATTGAAACAAAGCCTGTTCCAGTCTGTTCTGCCTTAAGAATCAAATGAACAGGCTTAGAGAGATGGCTTAGGGGTGAGGCTCTTGCAGGACAAGCAGGAGGACTTGAGTTTGAATCATCAAAAACATTCAAGTAAGAGCACATGAGGACACAGCCCGAGATTTTAGGGCCACTGCAGTGAGATGCTAGGCAGAGTCAGAGAATCTCCAGAAGCTCAGGTCAGCTAACATACTCAGGTCACTGCTTCACATATGCAGTGGTGAACATAAAGATCCTGTCCCAAACAGGGGAGAAGGTAATGAGTAGCAACACTCAATATCATCCACTGCCTTCCACATGAGCACCCACACTTGCATATGTTAGTATACACACACACATACACAAACATACTCATACATGCATGCATAAGTATATCCACATACACACTCACATGGGGTGTCACATGGTGTCACACATGTATACAAAAGTGGATTCACACATACACAAGTGTCTAATAATCTGAAAGTGAAAGAAATAAAATATGAAAAATAAGAGGCAAAAGAAGAAAATACAAACAAACTTCACATAGCTGATGGCAAATTGATGAGTATTCGCTTTTGAGAAACACTGGGCTATACTGGAAATGACTTTTATGCCACAAGCCAGAAAGAACTGATACGAAGACTTAAAACTTAGCATTCTCTTGTTTGTACATTTCATGAATTCATTTTCCCCTTAAAAATGTGTTTTCTGTTTTGAAATTCTCAAATCTTTTTAGCTGGTGCTTTCTGTCAAGAGGACCACCCTCATTTGTGCAGATGACCCCATGACTCCCACTAGTGAAGAGAGAGAACCTTTCTGTTTTCCATTAGCACAATGCTTTGCTCCTGTGTTTGTTCCGAAATCTTTGTCTACGTCTTTGTGGTTGTGTAGGATGGATTTCCACCGTGGGGTGGCTGGGTTGAAATGAGGAGCACCCTACATGCTGAGTTGCACCATGTGGATCACTTCAGCCTCACTCATGGCCATGGCGTGGAGTTGGGCTTTGTCAGGGTCATTGAAGTGGAAGAGGAGGATGCTTTGTTCTTCTTACACAGGTTGACTTTACTGTCTTTGCTTTGACTCCTGTAGAAGCAGATGTCCTGTATGTAACAAGGAAGAATAGAGAGGAGACAAAAGAACAGATCAGCTAATCTTGGCCTTTTCCTTTTATGAGAAACCTTTTGATATCATTACAGGATGGAGAAGGAAAAACCACAGATAAGGTCTGGACTGACCCTCCGGTAAAATTTTCCTGGTGTGTCCTTTGAGACTTTGGGAGTTCAAGAGTCTGATATGACTCAAACATGCACAAGCGCACTATGTGTTTTCATGAACATTCGTCTTGCTTAAAAGCTTTGGTGACAAAACTATTGAAATTTTCTGTTCTATAAAGGTTTGTAGTAGATGCATAAATCAGCTTTTAGCATTAAACCTCACCTTTTAATTATTAAAAAAGTTATTTTATGTGCGTGGGCGTTTTATCTGCATGCATTTACCTGATGCCTATGGAAGCTGGAAGATGGCATCAGATTCCATAGAACTGGAGCTACTGATGGTTGTGAGCTGCCATGTAGGTGCTTGAAATCCAACCAGGTCCCCTGGAAGAGCCCCGGTGTTCTGAACTCCAAGCTGTCTATTCAGCTCCTTAAACTTAAAACAAAAGTTCAGGGAACAAAACATCTTTATGACTGGAAGTCATGTGGAATCTGGAACTTTGTCTTCAGAGAACTCTTGTGGAATGCATTAGTCAAAATAAACAGAAAGCATGAACTGGGAATGGTGATAGGAAAGAAATGCTCACACGGCTTCTTCATCAATCAAAGGAGACTCACCTGCTCCTGTCCTAGAAAAATACACCATTTTCCCAATGCTGAATGATCTGGATGCTAAGCAAGGCAACCGTCACCCAGCCCAAATCAAATCAGGTTTCTTCCAGTATTTTCCTCAGTCATGTGTTAGCTTACGTATGAGTTTATGAGCTGTCCTTTAACTTTTCATTCACTTTGTTTTGTTGACACACTTTCTTGTCTACCCTAACCTGGACTTGAGTTCCATCTGTAGCTGAGACTAAACTTGAACTTCTGATCTTTCCGCCTCTACTTCCTAAATGTTGGCATTGCAGGCCTGAGGCAGCACACCCTGCTTGACTTTACATTTTATTTCCTGCCAATGAACTAACTCAGATTATATATGTATGGTGTGTGTGTGAGCATGTATGTGTGTGTGTGGTTTGAATACCACTCCTAACTTATGTTTCAAAATTATACTAATTCTAAAATTATGTTTTCAACCTGGATCACTTAGTAGTTAGAAAAGTACTTTACTTTAAATTAGGCGGAAATATCAGAGACTATGAAAGATAATGAGGGAAAGGAAGAATAGCCTGAAAATACTGAGACATGTGTCAAGACTGATGTCTGTAGGGGAGCTGATAGGGCGCTTTGCAGAACAGAGGTTGGGAGCATGGTTTAAACAGGTCAGAAACACCGAAGGAAAAGCAGCCAGATATATCCCATGGTACAAAGCTATATTGATGAAGAGGAGGCCATGATACAGTATGTTGAAGGTATCTTAACTCTGCACCATTCCTTTAAGCCAATCAATTGATAGCTTGCTGATGGAGTGGCTTCGAGTTCTGTTGAATAATATCCAGTGAGGAAGAGCTTTAAAAAGAAAAGAATGCCTGGAAATTAACCACTGTAAGTTGTACAACTATGATAAGAAGCAGGCTATTACTGGGAAAGTCTTGGGACCTGGGGGATATCTCATGTCTCAAAGAAACTTCTTACTAGAATTTGTTTGATTTTATTGAATTTAAGAGAGAAGGATGTTTCTTGGTTCCTCTTTAACCTAAGCCTAGGAGAGTACCCTACTCCAGGTGTCCAGAAGTAGGCTAACACTCTGTCTACTTAGTAACTTAGTATCCTGGGAGTAGATACTACTGCCTTCTCAGAATGCTATTGTTGGATCCTTCTAAAAAGGTAAGGGGTTGCAACAAGGACACAGAGAAACCCATGGTCTAACTGACTTAGATGTTAGAAAGAAAAAAGATTTTCAAGCTGAATACATGGTCAGTAAATAGAGAAGACAAATCTCAATCTCTCTCTCTCTCTCTTTCTCTCTCTCTCTCTCTCTCTCTCTCTCTCTCTCTCTCTCTCTCTCTCCGTGTGTGTGTATAAACAACTTTAGGCAATTTGAGCTCTGGCAGCAATTTTTAAGTCAGATTATTTGGTTTTCCAACTAAAGTATTTTTATTAGTTATCAAAGAAGCTAGTCACTGTCGAGATCTAAGATCAAGTGCATGATATATTTTGAGGCACAGAGCAAAAATATAAAGAGGAAAAGAATAATAATACTTGAAGATTTAATATAAAACCCCTAGCAGGTAAAAATAGAAGCTACTGGGACAGAACAAGAATGGCTGGAGAAGAGAATGACTTACTCTTTATGTTATAAAGATTCTTTTCCCTGAACAGAAAAAGTATCAAAACCTACTGTAAACAGTATGCATAGTTTTTTTTTTTCAAGTCATAGGCTTAAAATAGCAGTACACTGGGAGATCTTCACATGCATTAAAGAGACACTTACTTAAACCAATCAATGCAAATAGATGAAGAGAAGCCATGGGGAGTTTTATGTACCCACACCTACAGTCTCAGGCTTTGCACAGGGAGAGGTGAGCCAACAAGACTCAGGGGCCTGATGATTCAGTATGATCTTCCTGGAGAAGGAGTTCTGATAAAATCTGGAACAGAGGATTCTAGGCAGGCTGGGGAAAATCCAGCCAGGCTAGGTAAGGGTATGCAGCAGAACATTGGAGAACTCCATTTGGGCTCAAAAATCTCAAGGGGAGTACTTGGAGGGTCCTGCTGGGATGTGATGCTCAGTCATGATTGCCAACTTGATAAGAGTTAGAGTCACCATGGAGCAATTCCTTGGACATATCTGTGAGGAATTTTCTAGATTATGCTTATTGAGATGGAAAGACCCATTTTAAAGTTCGTGCGTATCATCCCCTGGGTTTTGTTCCCAGACTGAATAAGAAGCAGACACTGAACTGAATACAATTCAGTTCATCCCATTCTGATGCAATGTGCACAGTTGCCTCACAGTCCTGCCACTGTGTCTTCCTTGCCTTAGGACCCATATCCTGGAACTGTAGACCATGGGAAGCCATTCTTCCCTTAGGTTACCTTTCTCAGGTATTTGGTTACAGCAACAAGACAAGTAACTGATGCAGGGAGAAATTCAGTACCCTAGCTGAGCAGATGGCATGTCGTGTAGGAAAATTGCCTAGGATTTAATGTCCAAAAATAGTGAGCTTCAGCTCTAAGCAAGACATCTGTACCCACCCCTCAAGCCTCAGGCTTAGGATCAAAAGGAAGGGGATGGAAAGACTGTAAGAGCCAGGAGTGGGCTTCTGTAGTAAAAATAGGATTAGTGGGACATGGAAGAGCCGATGTACACTGAAACTCAACAATACTTAGGAATGAATGCTCAAGACACACACGAGATGAAGCCAGTCAAAGTCCCAGCATGGATGGGGAAGGAATGCATGAAGTCCCTCCCCCTAGCCGAGGATTTGTTGGTGGCTGATGGCTACAGGGAGAGGAGGAGTACATTTTCTACAGGGATGAGGGCCCGAAGGCCGTGATCCCATGCTCATGCACATACAGGCAATGCTAAATGGATTCAGAATGTGTTAAATTATAGAGGGGAAGAGGGAGAGTAAAATACAGTTGGGAGGGAGGGTAGCACTGGGGACAAGCTAAAAAGCAGAAACACTTGAATTTCAAATAAAAAGCAATAAACGTTGGGAGAAGGGAAACTGAGTATTGATCCACTAGAATAATACAGGAAACCCCAAATGGAGAACATGTACATCACAAATGATGCCAGGATCAAACCAGCCAAAAGCTGGAAAAAGAAATCAAAACACAAGCAATAAATATTTATATAAACACAAAAGCAGAAGAATTTTTATTTTAAAGTAATTTTTAAAATAATTTGTTTAATTTTTTTTTAAAAAAATTTATTTTATATACATTGATGTGAGGCTGTCAGATACCTTGGAATTGGAGCTCAGACAATATAAACTGCATGTGGGTGTTGGGAATTGAACCTAGGTCCTTTGGAAGAACAGATAGTGCTCTTTTTTAAAAATTTATTTACTTATATCCCAAATGCTGCCCCTCCTCTCTGTTCCCCCTCATAGGGTTCCTCCCTTCCCATGAGAGGGTGCCCTCCCATAAATCCCCCAACCCTGGTGCATCAAGCATCTGCAGGATTAGGCACATTCTCTCTCACTGAGGCCAGACAAGGCAGCCCTCTGTTGCTTAACTGCTGGGGTGGGTGGAGGGGTTCGGACCAGGTGGTGTAGGTGTATGCTGTTTGGTTGAAGGCTCAGTCTCTGGGAGGGTCCAGATTTGTTGGCACTGTTGGTTTTCCTGTGGGTTTGACATTGTCTTCTATCCTTCCCCTAACTCTTCCACAGGGATTCCTGAATTCCATCCAATGTTTGTCTGTGGGTATCTGCGTCTGTCTCAGTCAGTTGCTGGGTAGCTGCTCTCAGAGGTCAGCTATGCTAGGCTCCCAGGTGGTACTTAACCACTGAGCTATCTCTCCAGCCCCTAAAATAAATTTATAGCAAAATATATTTGTTACTTTTTATTTATTTCTTGTAAAAAAATGTGAGCTTCAGACTGGCCTAAACCAGTCATAGCCATGTTGCTATCTACAGAAAAGCAAAATCGATAGAAAAGACAGTTGGGGGTGGATCCCCAAACCACAAGTTAAACAAAAGCAAAGTATTAGTGACAGTTGATATGGTTAAACTTAAAATTCTATACCATCTGAATAAACTATGATGACCATAACCCCATATTTACTTTTGTCAACCAAAAACCATCAACTGGTTAAACACATAAAGTAAAAACTAGGAGGATGCAAGAACTTTAAAAAATATATAATAGGTGATCCTATTTCACATGATACCTAAAAGTCAGCTAGACTGATGAAGGAAAATCAAGTAAAATCATAAGTGAAGAATAAGTGTCTATAAGACATGTCTTGAGAGTGGGAAATGCCAACTACAAATCAATTGCAACAATATGATGATGACTAGTTACTTGAATAATGTGATGATAATTACTTGAATAATAACTAGTTACTTGAATAACATGATGGTAACTAGTTACTTGAATAACATGATGATAACTAGTTACTTGAATAACACGATGGTAACTAGTTACTTGAATAACACGATGATAACTAGTTACTTGAATAACATGGAAGAACTTTACATTTTTTTTTCTATCTGAGACATGGGCTTATTCTATAGTTCACCAGGTCTGGACCTTGGTGATACTCCTGAGTGCTGGAATTGCAGATGAGAGCCACCATGCCCATTGTCACAATGTGTGTTTTTACATTTTGATCCTATGTAGGTTGTATGTTCAAATTCAGTAAAGGTAGAAACAAGCAATACAGAGGTGACCAAGGAAGTTACTTAGAAATAAACCTATTTAACAGATAAGCCACACTCCTGAGGTGCTGCTCTGTGACAGACAGTCAGGTGAAATCATTACTTATCTCTAGAGGACTGCATGGGAATCTCTTTATGTGACAGCTTCCCATGTGAGACATTGCAGCACACAATGCGTTCCGTTGCATTCTTAGAAATCCAACATGAAGGACTACAGAGATGGCTCAGTAGCTAAGAATACTCACGACTCTTGCTGTGGACCTGAATTTGGATTACAACACCCATGTCAGGCAGCTTTACACCTATAACTCCAGCTCAGGAAATCTGATGGGCCTCAGCAGGAACTGCACTCATACACACAATGCCCACTCTCCCAAATATAAACATATATTCAGATATAAATAAAAATAAAATGTAAAAAAAAACTTACAACATAAAAAGAGCAAAGAAGGAAATGTATATCTAAAGAAACTAGACAATAGAAAAGCAACTAAAAACTACCAGTGGCTAGTAAAACAGAAAATGGAATCAGAAATTAATTTAAAAGTTAAATTTCATGGATCATTATAGCTTCTTTAAGCATAATTACAGAAAACACAGTGACTAAAAATATAAGACAAAATGACATAACTGTAAACACAGGAGATTTAGATCATTAGGGGAAGATAAAATTGGGGAGATAGCTAAGCAGTCAAAGCATTTGGTATTCAAGTATGAGGACCAGCATTCAGATTTCCCAGAAACTCCCTAAACGCTGGATTAGCTTGGATGTCTACTCCAGTACCAAGAATATAGACACTGGATGTCCAGATCAAGCTGTCTAACTAGATAAACATCAGCTTCAGGTCTTCAGGTACACACACACACACACACACACACTATATATATATATACAGAAGAAAATAGAAAAAGAAAAAAATTGAAAATGTAAGTAAAGCAACTGATTTTTCCACAAGTCATAAAAGCTGACCTCAAAAGAAAATGAGAGCTTCAATAAGCCAATCCTCACAGAAGCCGCCAAGCCAGGAACTCGTTACTCAGGCGTGACAGAAGCATTTGTGTGGGTGGAATTTTATCTAAACCATAAAGAAAAGATTAGCATAAAGTTATTTGTCATCTAGAGCATAGGACTCTGAGTAATCAACTCACCCTTTGTGTTTTTATGAACTCAGAATAAGGAGAGTGTCATGCCACGATAAAGCACTGCTGGAAAGCAGAACAGAGAGGACACCTCAGGCCAGGTTCATTGAAGATGACAAATTAAAGACTGTAAGGTAAATGTAAGAACAGAAACCCACAGCCGCGCACCAGAGTGATAATCCAAGGTCCCAAGAAGGATTTATTTATGAAGCGTAACATCTGTCAGTGTAGCAGTAGCCTTCAGCAGACTCAATAGGGGAAGCTACATGACCATAATAAAAGGTTTAAAAGCACTTTGATGAAAGTTAACGTCGAGTAAACCTTCAAGTTCCACAAGGAAGTGGACTTAAATTTCATGAAGATGGTTTATCAAAATTTAACATTGAATATCCTAAACGTGAAATCTTCAGATGATTTTAGTTAGATCATGGAGGGATTTTTTTTTTTTTTCTATCCTTCGGTTTATGTTTAGGCCAGGCCTGTGTGCAGAAAACAAAACAAAACAAAACAAACAACCCAGGTATTTTTTTCTTAAAGTCTGTGGACTGGAGGTTCCCATTGGTAAGGCACAGTGTAGGGGAGCCTTTGCTGATGACTATAACCCGTCTGTAGACAAAGGAAGATGGTGTGGAACATCTTCCAGGTCTTTGTCTCCCTCTTCAGAGAGTTCTCTGGAGATTTTACTGAAATGGGCATGATTACCTACAGCCTCGACTTCCTCCTCATGACCTTGAAGGAAGCAGGAGCCTGCTCAGAATATTTATCCTGTATGACCTTTCAGTATCCTATGACCTTAATGAACTCTTTATTTTGCCTGTGTGAAATCCAGCATTTAAATTTTTTTCAAGTAACACCCCACTTGGCCTTTTTTCCCCCTCCAAATTTGTAATCTTCAAGCAAGCATAATTCGCACAATCTAAAGAATATGGAATGTTAGCAGCTGGAACGTGAAAATAAATGGGTGTGCCCAGGGCATGATGGAGCAGAATAAAATCAGACAGCAAGGAAGAAAGAATACAGAAAATAGAGTTGGACAGTGGGCAGATGAGCAGGCATTAGGACCCAGTGGGAGTCCTCATCTCCCTCCTCCCTAACAAACAAGCAAGCCGATATAACTGTCTTTAGCTGTTACTGACACCTGAAAAACCTTTGTCTGGGGCAATTGCCTCGATTTTCTCCACTGACCGGCTGCTGCAGTGTTGTCTGTGCAAAGCCTATTTAGGCAAGCCTTCTACAGCTGAGACTCACTCATATCCCCATAGCCAGCACTCCTGCCCTGCCATCAAATTTCCCCCAAGTTCCCATCATCATGGGGACTCCTGATCCCAGGGTCTATTACAGGGCAGTAGAGAGCTTTGCACACATAGCAGGGATGTGATGTGTGTGTGTGTGGGTGTGTGTGTATGTTTGGGGGTTAGATGGGGGTGGACAAGGGGCATGTGTGTGGAGGTGACATTTGTAATGTCAGAGCTGCTATCCAACCCCTAGTAGCTATGTGGGTTATAGACAAACAGCTAAAGACTCTCAGAGGTGCCAGTGCCCAGTGAGACTTTGCTACCCAGAGACAAACTTTCCCTCTTGTAGTTCCTTCACTGCTGCCTCCATTTGATGGCAGTTCCCACCTCAAACTCAAAGTAAGCTTGGTATCAAGAGTACTTCAGTTTTTACTTGGATGCCCAAGAAACAGAGACAGTTTGTTGTTGTTGTTGTTGTTGTTGTTACCCAGACTGTCTACCCCTAGACACTTAACCAGTCACAAACAAGGAGCCAGTGTGGTGTGAGGAAGCTAATCAGCAGAGCAGAGGCCTGACCTTCCCCATGGCTTCTCCCAGCTGTGGCGGCAGGGCATCTGCCCTCTCCTCTGCTTCCCCCTAGAAAAGACGCTGTCATTCTGTGGAGGCTGGTTCCTTGAGGTCTGATTTGCCTCGTCAGGAGTGACAGCATGAGCCTCTGCCCTGGTTCTCAAAAGAGACATCTCTATCTAGCCATAAGGTATCTAAGCCTCTCCCTCCCTCAGGGCCCCAGGCCCTAGTGTCCCTACTAAGGTGGGGGTAAGGGCTGAGGAGTGTTCTTCCCACAGCATTTGTGGCTGAAGTGTCCGATCGATCAGATATGGCCCCCGGAATGCCATTTCCAAGTCATTCTCTGTGATTTTCAGTCAGCTGTATGACCTTGAGGAGAGCTCCCCATAGCTGTAAGGGGGGTGCTGTTGGTCATCTAGGAGATTGCCAAGCTCCTTGTCTGGCACAAAGAATTGAATGCTGAGGAGCAACAGAAGACCAAGCCATTGAAAGGGGGAAAGTAATAAGCGTTATCCCTTTGGGATGGGAGGGGTCCTAAGGCTAGGAGCCTGCTAACTGGAAGCTGGCTTGGTGTTTTACAGGGCCCCTGAGTCCTCCTGTTTTCCTTTCGGTCCTCTTTAGATACCCATCCCCATGCCTCCTTGCCATTTCGTTCCCTTACAATGTTTTCTGGAAACAGAAAACCTCTGACACAGGGAACCACCAGCTTCTTCATTTTTTTCCTCTTTGTCTACCTATGTCTCTTTAACTCCTCTTACCAGATCACTCTTTCACATTGCATTGTGATTGCTTTACCTTTCTGTGCCTGGCTTATTTCACTTAACCTATGACTTCCAATTCCATCCATGTTGCTGTAATTGACCAAAATTCATTTGTATGGTTAAATACTATTCTGCTGCATGCGGGTGCCATGTTTTTCTTGTCCATTTATAAAATCACGGATGTTTGCTGTTTCCATCTGTTGTTTATCCTGGGTAGCTACAGTAAGCATGACTGTGCAGGCCGTGCTCCTCAAACTTGATGGCATTTTAAACATCTGTGCTCCTGTGGTCTCTTCTTTACTCCCATGACCACATATACTCAGTTCATTTGGGAATGCTCATTTCTAAACACTGCTCACCCTGCCAGCCTCCAAGAATCTCTCTGACATCACTGTTCAAGCACAGAAGTGGGCTTCTTTTGTCTTGTGTGTATGCTTGGTGGTCAGAACTGTGCCTGGCGAAGAGAACATGCGCACTGTTTAACTAAATCACTTCTAAAGAGATGAACAGATTCATGACCTCAGTTGCTTTCTGTAGCAGCAGACACAGTGGAGACTTCCTGCCGAGAGGCCCACTTCTGAAGATGATAACACCTGTCTCTTTGTGTATGCATGAATTACCCTTTACAACCCACACACATGCACAAATGGAGCTGCTAATGGGTTTACTTGGTTCTGCTTTATGAACTGTTGGTTGCCTGTGTCTGCTACATTATTCGTTCACTCCTTTGTTCTTGCTGCTGTGTCCTCACAGCACGGGGTGAAGATCTGACTAGAAAAGATGCTGCAGAAGCTGTGGTGAGTGACCCGGAAGTAGTCTTCCCCATGCATGGCATTCATTTCCTACAGATTAGCTAGTATCTCACCAGGGTGCTTTCCTAGTCTGTTGAAGCTCTGAAAGCATGGCCTGTGGAGCCTGTGTCTGTAAGCCTTGAACTACAAGGCTTGAGAGTGTCTAGGTAGAAATTTGTCCTAAGGGATCCACAAGAGTTTAGTAGTAAACACAGTTGCACAGCTGCACCGAGTAAGTGGTTTTCTCCTTTTTCCTTTTCCATTTCGTCTCCTGTGCTCTTTCTGCCATCCAGGTGTGCATCTAGATTTTTTGTTCTCCTGTGAAAGGGATTCTGTCATCCCCTCCATTTGTCTGGCCATTAAGTTACCAAATTGTTGAGGGTTTGATCACTCCTCCTTCAAACGTCTGTCCTAGATGCTTCTCAAAGAAAATTACTAGTTCATACTGCTCGTACTGCTCACAATTAACTTACAGTGACTGTTCCTAATTCTAGTCGACTTGAAAATTTTTATACACACACACACACACACACACACACACACACAACCAGATGTATATGGTTACTCAGTTACTCAGTGGATTTGAGTACATTAAATGTAACCCATGATCATGAATGCCACACCTTTCCGTGTCAGTACTCCGTTCTTAGGAAATTATGCCCAGCCTTATCTGGGTTACAGTATCCTTACCCAAGATAAATTAGAATACCCTTACTTATTATAAATTAGAATGTCCTTTGCCTTACAGAAGCTTTGTAATTTTGAGGTCCCATCTGTCAATTCTTGACCTTAGAGCACAAGCCATTGGTGTTCTGTTCAGGAACTTTTCCCCTGTGCCCAAGTATTCGAGACTCTTCCCTACTTTCTCTTCTATTAGATTCAGTGTATCTGGTTTTATGTGAAGGTCCATGATCCACTTGGACTTGAGCTTTGTGCAGGGAGATAGGAATGGATCAATTCGCAATCTTCTACATGTAGACCGCCAGTTGAACCAGCACCATTTGTTGAAGATGCTGTCTTTTTTTCCACTGTATGGTTTTAGCTCCTTTGTCGAAGATCAAGTGACCATACTGTAATTAGGGCAAAATGGCAACCTACAGATTGGGAAAAGATCTTTACCAATCCTACATCTGATAGAGGGCTAATATCCAATGTATACAAAGAACTCAAGAAGCTAGACTCCAGAGATATAAATAACCCTATCAAAAAATGGGGAAGTGAGCTAAACAGAGAATTCTCAACTGAGGAAACTCGAATGGTCGAGAAGCACCTAAAGAAATGTTCAACATCCTTAGTCATCAGGGAAATGCAAATCAAAACAACCCTGAGATTCCACCTCACACCAGTCAGAATGGCTAAGATCAAAAACTCAGGTGACAGCAGATGTTGGAGAGGATGTGGAGAAAGAGGAACACTCCTCCATTGCTGGTGGGAATGCAAGTTGATACAACCTCTCTGGAAATCAGTTTGGCGGACCCTCAGAAAATTGGACATAATACTACCTGAGGACCCAGCTATTCCACTCCTGGGCGTATACCCAGAAGATGCTCCAACATGTAATAAAAACACATGTTCCACTATGTTCATAGCAGCCATATTTATAATAGCCAGAAGCTGGAAACAACCCAGATGTCCTTCCACAGAGAAATGGATACAGAAAATGTAGTACATTTACACAGTGGAATACTACTCAGCTATTAAAAACAATGACTTCATGAAATTCATAGACAAATGGATGGATCTTGAAAACATCATTCTGAGCCAGGTAATGCAGTCACGAAAGAATGAAAATGGTATGTACTCACTGTTAAGTGGTTATTAGCCTAAAAGTTTGAAATACCCAAGAGTCACTTCGCAGGAACAGTAGTACTGAGTACGAGGTCCCAGATGAAGGGCTTGGAGAAAGGACTGAAGGAGCTGAGGGTGTGTGCAGCCCCAGGGAGGTAGCAACACTGGCAACTGGCCTGACCCCCCATACTTCTGGAGACTGATCAACCAACTAAAGAATACACATGGAGGGACCCATAGTGCTGGCCACAAAGACTGCAGAGGAGAGTCTTGTTACCCGTCAGGGGGAGGAGAGGCCCTTGGGCCTGAGGGTGTTAGATCCCCCAGTATAGGAGAATGTCAAGGAGGGAAGACTGAGAGTGGGCGGGGGGGTGGGGTGGGGAGGTGGGTTGGAGAATATCCCCATAGAGGCAGGGGGAGGGCGGAGGGAATGGGGAGGTTCCAAAGGGGAGATCTGGAAAGGGGGAAACATTTGAAATGTAAATAAAGTATGAAAATAAAAAAATAAATAAAATAAATAAATAAATAAATAAATAAATAAATAAATTAGAATGTCTTTACCCAGGATAAATTAGAATATCTTTGGCTCTCATCAATTAGAATGTTCTTAACTAGTCTAAGTTAGAATATTCTTATTTAGTCTAAGTTAGAGTGTCCCAACACTGCCATTGGTCTTCTCTTGTCTTAGGGCCAAGACTCTGTTACATTTGTTTGTATTCTTTTACTGAGGGGCGAAGTTGGATTGGATGTGCCTTTTCATTTTTGTAGCATTCTTTATTAGCACAACTAGCAAGTGCTGCATAGCTAGTAGTTGCTCGGTAAACACATGTTGACTGACTGATTGGTTAGCTACTACTTATGACATCCCCTTTACTAATGCTGGCCAGCCCTAGACAACTGCAGGTCAGCAGTTCCAGAGAATAGCCCAATAAGCAGCTCTCACTAATACTTAGCAGCCTAGTTCAGAGGATGGAAATAATTCACCATACTTTAAAAAACCTGGTTGCTAGCTGCCTCTTTAGTTTCTTTTGGAAACTATGTAGGATCTTTGTCTTCACATATGAGGATGGTACCTGAACAAACCAGGCTGTCTCTGTTAGAGATTTATGGAGTAATTCCAAAGAAATTTCACATTGGTGCCCTTCTTGATATAAGGTCTCGGAACTCACTTGGCTTCAAATCGACCTGCCTGGGGTTGGAAAGTTGCTTTGGCTCCCCTTCCCTCCATAAAACCCATGAATTCAGTTGATACTTGCCAGTTCTTCATTTGCTAAGTGGTTCAAAGGTTGTCCCTGTGACTGGGCCTACAGGAATGAAGGCCCTTTCAGGTGACTTTCAGTAGAGAGTTCCCTAGTTCTCATCTTCTCTTGACTGATTTCTTCAGTGCCCTGCACTCCAGTTACCATTGCTCCTTCTTTGGGGGAGGGGAAACTCTAAAACAACCTAAGCTCAAGTCATCGACTGTATACTCTGAAGAATTTGGTTCTCAGTCCTTCATCAGCGTCCTAAGCTGATTTCATCATTGTGCAGGATAGGTGTGACTAAGTTTACAACAGTTAACTACATTTATAAGTCAGCGCTGGGGGCTACCTTCCTACCTTAACTTTAAATAAATAGCATACGTTGTAGCTGGAAAGATGGCTCAGTGGCTAAGAGTGCTTGCTGTACAATTGGGACAGACTGACTTTGACTCTCCAGTACATATATAAGTAAACAACCTGGCTATGGCTGCCCATGGGCCCATCTCTCCAGTGCAGTGGGTTATAGGAGACAGGAGGCACACCCGGGCTTGCTGGCTCGCTAGTTTATCAGAAATGGCAAACCTGAGAAAAGGCACAGTGAGAGAGAGATCCTGGGTAAGGATGTAAGATGGAGAATGAGAGAGGAGAGCACCTGCCATCCTCCTCTGGACTCCGTGTTTGTGTGTATGCTATGTGCACATGTGTACTCTGTCACACACAGAGAACAGAACACTGCAGGGTGTGTGATGCATTTAAAAAATCCCACATACTTGAAATCCACCCTCTCAATGCAGTTCTCTCATTCATAGTTATTTAGGATGCTAGAGCCACAGAGCGTGCAGAAAGCTGAAGAAAAGAGCAACCAGTTCTTCAGAAAGTGACTGTAAGCTGGCTAAAGGACAGACACAAAAATGGAGTAAAGAGACATGAGAAAGACTTGTGGAAATATTACCCTCTGCTTACTGGAACATCTTTGATTCACACCTTAGTTATCCTGATTGTAGCATCCCTTCCTACCAATTCACCAGGCTGGCTTTTTATCTCCAAGGACCATTCTCTGATTACGTTTCTTGTATGAACAGACATGTTGACTTAGATCCTTAGACACTAGCAGCCTGCTATTGTTGCTGGGACACTATCTCAATTACTGAGAATTAATAATGGGCAGGACACATGTCTAGAAAGCAAATGAGAAACTGGACAAATGTAATTTGCAGCCGAAGAAACTCACCAAGTCTGTTTTCCAGAAGCTAGCTTAAATAATATCAGCTGATGTAAGAACATTTACCTTTGAGGCTGTGCGGGACCACTAGCTTGTAAATCTGAAGAACACTGCCCTCACTTCTGCAGGTTCTGTTTCATCCAGTGCAGTTCCCACCTCAATGTTGCAAGTAACTCTTCGAATTCCTGAAAGACAACAAATACCAACCAGGTAGTGCCATTTCTTGCTTGTTGTGATAAAGCCCTATCAAGAAACCCTGATGATGCTTCTTGACTGATCTTTGTGGCACAACATTAACCCATCTGGAAATTTCACCAAGAAGACCCACAGTTCCTAGGTACATTTCTGGATTATAAAATGTAATCTGAGGTTAGCCCTTGCAAATAGATAGTGGATGTATTATCTAGTTTTTGTTCAATTTGACACAAGCTCAGGTCATCTGGGAAGTGAGAACGTTGGTTGAGAAAATGCCTCTATCCTAGTGGCCTGTAGGCATTTCCTTGATTAATGATTAATGTGGGAGGGCACAGCCTACAATGGCTGGTGCCACCCTTAAGCAGGTGGTCCTGGATGTATAGAAGGGCAGGCTGAGAGAGCCTTGGGGAGCAAGGAAGTAGGCAGTGTCCTCCATTGCTTCTGCTTCAGTCTGCCTGCAGGCTTCCAACCTGAGTTCATATTTTGACTTTCTTCAGTGATAGTCTATGATCAGAATGTGTAAACAGATTCATCCTGTTTTCTTTCTGAGTTGTTTATGGACATGGTATTTTATCACAGAAATAGCAAACTGGGACAGCAGGCAAGGGACATGACTAGTTATAGCCCAGAGATGGCATCTTAATTGGCTGCACAGCAGAACTCATGCCTTTATTAAGGTATCCAAGCTCATCAACAACAAAGCAGTATAAACTAGGTTCTGATACTCTGATGGAAGAGATTTCTAGTTCAAAGTGACATTGGCGATTGAGAAAGGAGATTAGAAACAGACCCAGTAAATCTGAGTCCTGGAGCCGAACTTGACACAAGATGGAGTGAAGTTTCAGATGTAGACAGCGGGGCAGAGAGAGCTTACAGTGTGTGAAGAAGCAGGAGGAGAAGGACGAGTGCTGGGAGATCAGACGGCCCATGATTCAGCAGTACAGCAATGCAGTTGCCAAAGCCAGTGCTGCAGGGCCTGGTGGGAAGATGGCAGAGAAAATCCGCAGGAACAGCTGGCCCTGCAAGGATTGCTCAGGACTCTCCCTTTATTGAAGCTGCGGATTTTTCTGTTGGACTCCTTTTTCAGAGGATATAAATGGGGTCACGGGGTCAAATCAACAGCAGACAGTTTGTGACATGTGAATGTCATCCTTCCCACTGCACTAACCATTTCTAAACTAGTATTGGCCAGTCCCTCAGAAAGCTTCAGAATATGGTAAGTGTATCATGGTTTCCTTATTCGCCTACCTCTTGATTAAGAAATGCTGTGTTTCTAACCCAAAGGGATGCGGGGCTTCCAGATCTTTGTGTTGAATGTCCTTTCTGAGCTCACTGTTTTCTAGAACTGCCCTCTCCCCTGAATCTTAGCCAAAGCCCGACTCCTATGTAAAGTCTTTTCTGACCTTCCCAAGCCGAGTTATAGTCTTTGCTGGCTTCTTCTGTATCCTGTACATTCCCAGCCAAAGACTCATTAATCACACTAGATAGAATTAGAATAGGCACTCTGAAGGCTCAGATCAAAGGTGCAGATCTTACTCCTCTTCGCATTCTGTTAGCTGGCTGGTCCCAGGCATGTGGTGTGTACTCTTTAAATATTTATTGGATGATTAAATAAAGGCATGAAAGTGAGCGTAGAAACGAAAGATTTCTGAGACGAGGATAGTAAAAGTCTGGTATTTCACCAGAAAAGAGGAAGCTCTAACCCTGTATTTCTGGATTCCACACAGGTTGGGAATTATAGTCTAAATAGAGCTTTAAATTTCCAGTGGTGTATAAAAAAAGAAGTTATTAAGTTTGGCGTAGTGGCATATACCTCTAGTTCCGATACTCAGGGGAGTGGGGCAGTTGGTTCGTGAATTTAAGACCACTCTGGGATACATACTGAGTCCCTGTTATAAGGAGAAGATGGAGGAGGAGGAGGAGGAGGAAGGGGGGAGGAAGAAGAGGAGGACAAGAAGGAGGAGGAGAAAGATGAGAGTAATTTGTCCTGTCAGTAATTTCACGGCCTTTTCCCTTTACCTCAGGGGCTGAGCCCTCTGTTGAAATGATGAGTGTGTCATATTGTCGCCCATTCACTGGACAGTGAAGAACATGATGACACCAATACCATGTGTCTTTTGAACTCTCTAGATCTATATTCTCATGCTAAGACCAATCAGAAAGGAACACAGGCTGTGCTGGCCTCAGCTCCAAATGCTCCATCTCTGTTCGTGGAGTGTAGCACCTGATGCCCGTGGAGGATCTTAGTGATCTAATCCTGATTGAAGCTGCTGATCTCTGAAATGTGCTTCCCTTCACCTTTGTTTCAGAAACAAACAGAACAACAGAAAAAGAATGTTTGTCTCTTGGCATGTACTCTTAAAGACCCTTCATCTTTGCTTGCAGCTCATTTTTAGTATTTGTCTTTCATGGGAACGTCCAGCCTGTCTTTAATGCTGTCAACATATTTCCAAGCAGGCTGGCTGGGGTGTTAGCAAACACAGACCACAGGACTTCTCCATTTCCTGACAGCTGGGGACATCCCCACTCCAAGCAGGGAGCTTTAAAAGCACACATTCCTTTATCTTTCACTTAAAACAAATTATTAGTGTCACGATTTCATTATCTGTTTTAAAGTGTCATATGTACTCAATGTCTTCTGATTGTCTTTGGTGCTCAGTACGAAATGAGTTATGGATATTTTAGTCTGTAGCTAGAGCCTTGAGTGTAGCAGATAAAAGTCATCAGTCTCAGTCACTGGAACTGTAGTGAGGCATCTGATCAATATAGTGAGAGCCTGAGCCTGGGAATCAGGCTTGCCTGAATCTGAATGATGTTTCTGCTCTGTCCTGACTTTGTGCCTAGACATGAGCATCTGCATACCTAAGTTTCCACACTTATTAATTATGATTGACATTATTCCCACTGATGAGTTAATATTCAGACTAAATGAGTTACTAAACACAATACTCACAGTACTCTTAGAGATCTATAGGAGACTTTAGACAAGTGTTGATGGTGTTAGCAATGATGGGAGGCTTAAGATACGAACCTTTAGGATATAAAATCCTTCCACTGGGCACAATTTCCAACAGTTTTGGGGAGCTCTCATCTTTATGTATAAAACCAAATACCAGCATTTGGGATGAATAAGATCTAAAGATTTTCAAGCTGCTGTGTTTCAAATTTCTTGAAACACAACACAGAGCAAAGTTCTGCCTTCAAACCTCCTGATGCTTCAGGGGACCGAAAACTAGATCTGGGTGATCTAGAAAGGAAACTGATCTCTTTCTGATTCTCCCAATGCCTGTCTCCAGTACGAACCAGCTGGGTGATGAGGACCTTAGTCCTCTGTCACCTCTGGTTAGGAGCCTTTCGCTACATTTCCCAAACTCTGGAAACGGTTTCCAACACAGTGTATAAGCAATTAATAAACAAAAGGCAAGAGAATAAACAGATGCTACTATCTTCAGGTGATTAATATCTGGTTTATTTGGCAGGCGGCTTTCTTTGTTTAGCAGGGCCATGCTGGACTTTGGTCAGCTCACACGGGAGCAGGTTGGATGGGCCTGAGGACTGCAGGAAGAAGTGAACAGACAGAAGAGGCCTTTTTACTGCCTCATATGAATTTTGTTTTTTGGAGAGTAGGTACCTTCTTCAGGAATTGGAGACAAGGGCTGGGCTTGTCTCCCAGGATGTCTTAGAAGGCACAAGGACCTGAGTTTGGTCTCCTGAACTCACACTAAACATCAAGCTGAGTACATGGTTGTATACTTGTAGTTCCAGTGCAGGGAAGACAGAGATAGCAGGATCCCTGGGGCTCACTGGCTAGTCAGTCTAGCCTAATCAGTGAGTTCCAGGCTGGGAAGAGACGGCGTCTCCACAAGCTAAGTAGAAGGCTCATCAGGAATCACACTTGAGGCTCACCACCTGCACACAATACACCAAGCACCCATATAGACATGAGTGCACACACACACACACACACACACACACACACACACACCCAAAAAGAAATTGGATACTAAGGGCTGTGGCATTGTGTGTGGGCATATTTGTTGGTTACATAGCAATTGAAGATGATAACAGTCCTTGTCATGTTGGAGCAAGGATCTTTAAGCTGTTACCAAAATGCCTCCCCAAGAGAGCCTCCCCAGACACAGACAGCAGAGTACATGTCTTCCTCATACTGGGTTCTGTGGTTAGAGTCACCTGAGACTTTTATAAGTCCATGGGCAAAGTGCTGAGGGAAAGCATTCCACAAATAACTCATCACAGCCTTGTGAGGTTGGTATAATGTATCTTTCAGCCACAGGAAAAAGGGTTAATGCAGAGGCATGGAAGGCCTGGTGTTTTGGTTACCTCTCTTTTCCTGTTATTGCAACAATGTGTCTGACAAGAGTGCCTCAAAGAAGGGTTTCTTTTGGCTCACAGCTTGAGGATATAGCCCCTCATGGTCCGCAAGAAATGGAGGCAGGAGTGTGAGGCAGGTGGTATGTTACCATTAGAACATGGGGAGAAAGTAATGAATGCTGACCTTCAGCTCATTTCCCCTTTTCATTCCATCCAAGACCCCAGCCCATGAAATGGTTCTGTCCATATTTAGGGTACATACTCCCGCTTAGTTATCTCAGTCTACAATGCTCTCTCTCAGATATACCTGCCCAGAGATTTGTATCTGAAGTGATTCTAGATCTTCTTAGGCTGGCAGGACATCACAGGAGGTCCTATGTCTATGAGAGCTGGCAGCTGTTAAGTCTGAGCCTGCACCTTTCTCGCTCCGATGCCTTCAACCCTCCTCAAATGACCCATGGAGGCTCCTGGAGGCCTGATGGCTGAGCCACACGTAAGTGGAGTCTTCATTTTATTGGATCTACAGGGAGCCAAAGCTCATAGGTTTTGAATCATAAACCCTAAGTTGAGCTCTCTAGCCTCTTACACCAGATCTTTCAAAGAGTCAAAGTCCAGGCTCTTCCAGGCTCTCTGTTTTGAGAGAGCCTGCCTATGTCTTCTGGCCTCTGGTTTTTTAGCTCCAGCTTCAAGGTTGGAGGGAATGAAGCACACTTAACAACAATAAGGTCATACCTGTAGATTACATGTGGCCCAACTCCGTGGGTTATGCATGGATATTTCCTAAGCTTACTTGGTCATGATGATGCAACTGAATAGTATAGAGAGGACATTAATTTGAAAACATGTGCCACACGTGTTTTATCTCACAGAGTACCATTGTAAGCTGTGGCCTTCAGTAAGGCATATAAACTTCTCTGTACCACCCCAAATTAAAAGGAGAATGAACAGAATTATTGGTGCCTTAATTTTTCCTCTAAGTCAAATTTGTAAATGTTCTTAATTATTCTTAAATGAATATTCTTAAAATATTATTTCATTTTACTTTACATGTATGGGTATTTTGCCTGCATATATGTCAGTGCCCAGGAAAATCAGAAGAGGGCATCAAATCCCCTATAGCTGGAGTTACAGATGGTTGGGAGCAGGTGCTGGGACTTGACCAAGGTACTTTGGGAGAGCAGCTAGTGTTCTTAACCACGGTGCCATCCCTCCAGACACCTAGGTCTAGTTCTGAAAAAAGTCTCAGTTCTCTTCACTAACAAGATCTGTACCCCACCCGCACCCCCACACCACTTGCTCCCTTTCCATAGGAAATGCTGAGAATGCGTGTGCAGCCGCTAGCTTTGTTTATATCATTCTTACAGAGAGCTGATCTGACTGGCTGATCACTGGTGCTGAAAGTGGATGTGGCCACACAGTCTCCAAACAGCTTACTGATACTCTCAAGGATCACTAACGCACACAGGTGTTTAGGAGCATATGGCTAGAGGCCAGTGCTTGGAAGGATGCTATCGTTTGAGGCTAGGAATGGTCACTGAGGATTTATTTTCCCCAACAGTCAATGGTGCAGGCATGTGTGTGTGTGTGTGTGTGTGTGTGTGTGTGTGAGAGAGAGAGAGAGAGAGAGAGAGAGAGAGAGAGAGAGAGAGGAAAAGCACTTTCATGGTGTTATGTACTCAGTAGGCACAGTCTTGGAAATCTCTCAGCTTCATTCCTAGCATTCTAGACCCATTAACTCTGCCGAGAAGATCAAAGATGTAGACACTAGTGGACGACTTGAGAATGCTAATGATGCCTATAACAACACGTTTTCCCGAGTAGACTTTTCTTAGCCGCCATACTGAACAATTCCTAAGTAAGTTCTGTTTCTCTGTATAAATGACTACCCTTCAACATTTCAAGACAGTATTGCTGTGTCTTTAAAATCAGGTCTGTCGACATATAAAACCTACACTGTAACCTCCCCTTCCCCAGCAGAGTAAAGACCTTGTCTTGTGTTGTCCACAGGAGCTACACTGTGACAGTCTGGGAGAGTCTTGCTAAAAGGCTGCTTGCTGTATTTTGATAGGGTTAGTTGTGAGATCCTGTCTATCACTCATCCTCACATGTGTGCCTTGTGTGGAGTTTCTCTCAGCAGAGCACATGCGTGCTGGTGATAGGCTGAACAGGTGGAAACAAGTGTTTCACTGCTCACCACAAGCCTTCACTGAGATGACTATGCAGGTATCTACCCCTCCTCTGCTTACTGAGATGGTTATGCAGGTATTCACCCTCCCCTCTGCTCAATGAGATGCTATGCAGGTATCCATCTTCCCCTCTGCTCACTGAGATGGCTATGCAGGTATCGTTCCTACCCTCTTTCACTGGTTCACTTCCTATCTGGTGTTTCAAAAATCTTAGAAGCACCTAAATTGAAGAGTCATCTATGGTTGACCCTCATGCAGATGAAAAACAAACACTGGGGGGAAGCAATTTCCTCAAGGTTTGCATGTTCATCAGAGGTCGACTCACCAACAGATTATGGGTGGTCTTAGCTGATTTATTTATTTATTTATTTATTTATTTATTTATTTATTTGTTTGTTTTTGGAAACAGGGTTTCGTTGTGTAGCCCTGGCTGTCTTGGAACTCACTTTGTAGACCAAGCTGGCCTCGAACTCAGAAATCCGCCTGCCTCTGCCTCCCGAGTGCTGGGATTAAAGGCGTGTGCCACCACTGCCCGTCTCTTAGCTGATTTTCTATGGTCATTATCTTCCTGTTCTATACCTTATCTCTTACTCTGTTTGAGTGAGGCTGGGGCCAACTTGGGCCTCTGTAACTAAGGAAATCCCACATACATGTCAATCCAGGGAAGGACAAGTATATGGGTCATGAATAAAGCTTTTGAAGAAACTGTCTTGTTATAGGAAATAATGTGTATTGCAGTGGTTTGATATAAGAGGTACATTAGAGCAAAGAAAGCCTCTTCCAGTGCTGCCTCTAGCTGATTGTTCAGTGGGAGGTTCTAGTCTAAATCTGCTCAACAGCTGGGAACCCTCTGGTTTCTCTCTAAAGACAGATCCAAGGGCATCTTCTCACTCAGAATGTTCATTTTACCCTTTAGCTCCAAAATACGAAGGAAAGCATCAATTTTATCTACTTAATCTATCCTTTTGATGTTTGAGGAGGATATTGATATGCTTCTGATAATTCTCTCAAATTCTTTTGGTTCCTCTACTTTATGTCTTGTTTCTGCTTTCCTTGGATTTGCTTTCTACAAACATCACCTTGCAGGTATGCAAACATGCACACACATGCACACTTATGCATGCATCTATCCACAAATATAAAGACATCTAACACATCTATCAATCGTCTATATATCAATCTGCTGTCTGCCTGTCTATCTATTTTATCATCAATCATCTATCTATCTATCTATCTATCTTTTCATTTATGAGGGAAGGACCATCTCTGAGCAGGGACTGGGGAGGTAGCTCAATTGTTTGAGTGCTTGCCTGAAAATGCTCTAAACCCTGCGTTCAATACTAGCACCACACATAACAGATGTGACGGTGCATACTTGTAGCCCCAGGACTCAGGTGGTAGAGGCAGGAAGATCAGCAGTTGAAGCTTACCTTTGGCTACATAGTGCGTTTAGTACCAGATGGGGCTAGGTAGGTCAGAAAAGAAGAAAGGAAAGAGGGTCTGTGAGACGGCGGTTCACTTGCTGAAAAGCCTGACGACTTTAGTATAATCCCTACAACCTATATAGTAGAAAAGGAGAGCTGACTCCTACAGGTTGTCAACTGACCTCCACGCATGCAGTGTAGTAGAGCAAGCACACGTGCATATACGTATTGCATACTGTCTGTGGCCACTCTTGTGTTGCAGCTCTGGTCAGTGATAAAGTTGAATTGTCAAAACACAGATCATATGGCTCACAGAGTCGACAAGGTATTGCCTCTCTAGGCCTCAACGGAAAATGTGCTGAGATTTTACCCCAACCTTTTCTTTGCATTAAAAGTGGTTTGGGACTCTCTGCAGCGTGCGAGAGCACTTGTTCTCCCTGACTGACCCAGCTTGACATACTGGAGATTCAGAGCAACATGTCTGTTAAAAGTTGGGCTCTCCAGGTCTATGTCTCACAGACACAGGCTGTCTGTGAGATCAGACATAGCCTTGGATTTCAGCAGATCTTGGGAAAATCCAGGGTTTCTCTCAGCCTCAGAACCCTGGTTGGCTTTGCTATGCTTCAAGTCTGAGGCTGCTAGAGTCTTCGAGGTGCTCTCCGACCTGGCATGCATAGCCATCATCTTATGCTGAACTGCCCCTACACTAGCGTACATCAGGAGGACCGCACTGCATGGGAGGCACCGCAAGGATTGACTCATTTACCTCGTACACAGGCCTGCCAGAATGAGGAGGGGCAGGGAGAGCTCTAGTCTCATCCACCGAGGGCACTAATGGAGTTTGGGGCATGATGGAAAGAGCACCCTTCTCTCAGCAGAATGTTTAGCTCCTCGGGTCTTTTGTCCTGAAGGACAGGATTCCAGCTGTGGCCCCACCACTGCTGTGATGACCATCACATCCCCCTCCTGCTCCCAGTGAACTCCGAGGGTCATTGCCATGTTGTTCAGATATGCTCAGGGTTCTGGTTGTTACCAGATCTTGTAGAGGCAGAAGGCTGATCTCTTTCCCATTACCAAGATTTTGTTTGGGGAAAAAAAAATGCCCTTGGCTAAAAATTCTGAAATTAGATTGAAATAGTGTTACATCGTCACAGCCAAGCACTGCTTCACTGGGAAGGCTGAAGTCCAAGCAATGTTAGATCAAAGCTGAGAAAATCACAGTTAGCCAATGGAAACATGGGGCTGCATAAGTGGAAAAGGGAGAAGAAGGTAATGAGCAATACTGACCCTTTCCTAGCAGGCAGATAAAGACACAAGCACCACACTGTTGATTGAATGAAAGAAGATAACACACACACACACACACACACACACACACACACATACACACACACGACAACGTAAGGTGAGCTAGAGGACATCATTATGTCAAGCAAAATACCTCAGAAACAGAACTGCTTCATCTTCACAATCATATGTGAGCTTACATACTAACCTCAGAAGTGGAGAGGAAGCTGGGTCAGCAGGGGCCGGGAGGAGCAGGGAGTGAGGTTGGAGAGAGTATGTAGTCCATGGGCATGGGGGTGCAGGGTACAGAAGGAATACCCTCTAGTGTTCCAGCACACAAGAAGGTAACTGTGGTTAGCAACACTCACTGTGTTTTAAAATAGCCATTAGAAGGGGTTAGAATGTTCTCAGCGAAATAAAATCTGTTTGAGGTGATAGATATCTAGATTATCCAGGTCTGATACTACATATGCATATATGCAGAATATTACATTTTATACCAAAAATGTGTCAGACTTTGTAAGGAAGGAATGCAGTCTTAAGGTATGTATAGAACCTGGTAGGAGATATGTGCTGTACATTTCGCATGTCTGCCTTTATGGCAACTTAGCTCTGCTGAATTAGAATACCTTGAAGCCAAGCACACGCTACGAAAGATATACTTTTCACTGTAATGTGTAAATGGACATATTATAGTTTTCACAATAAAAGCCCCATGCTCTATGTCTTATAAATCAATATAATGTTATTGGTCACTTGCTCTTCACCTGACATGTCAAAGTGACAAGCACTCCTACCTAGCATGCTGCCTGTCTTGCTAGCTGTTTATGCTGCAGCGAACAATATGGTATATCACATATGAAGAAAAATTCTTTCCATATCTGGTCCTTATAAAGACCTCCTCAGGTAGTTGAATGAGACACCTGCTATGATGTTAAGGGGGTCTCACTTAGCATCTGCACTGTCCAGGATGCCAGCTTGGGCCTGCCAAGCAGCAGATCCCTCCTTCTAGGAAGAGAAACCCAAGTACCTCTTCCTGAATGCTTACTTCTCTAAGCTGAGGCCGACCATAGAGGGAAAAATAATACAGGAATCCAATATCCCTACAGGGAGCAGTTTTCTTCTGAGGGAGTGTAAAGACTAGTTCTTGAAGACAATGAAAACACAAGTTAAAAATGGGGACTTTTGATTTTTCTTAGTCAGAAGAAATGTGTACCACTTGTAAACTGTCTGTTTCAAGCTCCCAGATGACCAAGGGCATTGCTACTACCAAGTAAATAGGACAAGTCAATTGATCTTCAGCTACAGACACTGGAGTCTATCTTGAGAACTCACCCAAGGTACCTAGTGCCAACCAAAAGTTAGATGTGAGCTCGCTGTGCACACATCAATAGCCTGCCATTGTTAGGGGACAGCCTTGCACTAAACAGCCTCTTGCTGATGGCACAGGCAGCCCATATGTCTTGTCTTTGACAGCGCAGCAGAGGCATGTGGTAATTCTTTATTTTCCAGCTTCTCATGTCCTAGATTAGACATCTAGGTAATTCTCTCAGGATGTTTTTCTTGATTTACTTAGAGTGCTTGCACAAACTGCTCCTTGAGTCTGAGATATTGGGGTTTTAGAGGAACAATTTTTCATCTGTTTTTGGTTTGTTGTGGTCTGGGAGGTGGGGGGTGGCGAGGATGTCCCTTCATGTCCTTTCTTAGAGCATGCTTTGAAGAGATTTGCCATGTTAATGTGAGAGATTTGACATGCTGTTCCCCATTCCGTTTCAGTATTTAGTCCCCTTTCATGGTTTTGAAAAGAAAGTCTACAGGTGATGTGAATGGATAAAGGCAGACAGCACTACACTTGCAGTTTCAAGAGATAGCTACTCTTTGCTGTAATTTCTTGGTTTGACTGTGGCATTGAGTGGCATCAGCCAAACCTCTGAGCTGAGGTTTTCCCAGTAGCCAGCTGAGCATGCTGGGTCAGGAGAAAGAGCACTGCCCAGTGTATCAAGTGTCATGCTGGGTCTTCTGATCTACAGAACTCACCTGATTTCATTGCCTTCTTCCCAAGAAGCCCCAGGAAGAATTTCCAAATGCATTAGTGCAGGATAGAAACATGTTGTCAACCCTTGTCCAGTGACTGATGAGGGCTTTGCAGTTCCCATGGAAGAATTCCATTGCCAGGTTCTCTTTGAGATCTTCACGTATGGAGAGGGTCATGCATGACATCTGACATGTCACAGGAAGTCAGCTTCCTGAGAAGGAAAAGTTAAGATAGGAGAGATAAGGTAGGTAGAATTGGCTGGTTGCCACCATCTTGGAGTCCTACCTGTAGCAGATCCTAACTCTCATCAGGCACTGTCTTCCAAACCTCATTCCAGGCACATGCCACCCGTACCAATGTCCTTTTAGAGTTGCATAACTGATTTTGAAAGGAAAAAAGGAACCCTGCCGCCAACCAACCAGAACCCCCACCACCAAAAAAAAAAAAAAAAAAAGCAAAACCCACAAACACCTCATAACATTTTCAACAAGTTTCTGAATTGGCTGATGTTACACCATATTTATAGCCTGGGAGGCATGGCCCCTGGGCCACAAGGATGGATATACCTGACAGTTGTCATACCAAAAAAAGGAAGATGCTAAATGTTTTTATCCCTTAAAATCTTGTGTAAAAAAATATAAATTTATATACTTGAATAAGATACCACAATTTGGTAATGATACTTAGTATAACTAGAAATCACTACATTCTGGGGTAGTAGATGTGAGAATCTGTCAAACATGCAGTGCCTGTGAAGTAGATGTAGTTTAGTTTTACTCCGTTGCCTCTTGTTCTGATGATGCACAAATGTCATTTGGAAGCCTCATAAATGATGCATGGTAGCCTTCAAGTGACATTAGTGCACAAAAGCCATTTCTAATCTGAAGATGACTAATACCCACCCATAGCACAAATAAATAACAGACAGCCCCTTGCTGTGATATAGTAGATGGTGATGGGAAGTACTCTATTTGAGTTTTATTATCTTCTCATGTATTTAATGATTCAAGTGACCATGTGCTTTGCAGAAGCCTACTCTGAGTGAAGTATGAAGAGCCAAGGAATACCCAGGGCCCAGACCCAGGGCCTAGACCCAGGGCCTACATTTCTGGGCCCTTGTCCTAAGTGCTTGCTTCCCTTTCAAGAGTTAAATTTTTGCTTTGTTGCTTGAAAAAACCTTAACTGTGACTATGAAACAGTGTGTTCTAGTTGATATGGGAAGGGATATTGGGAAGATGCCACATATCGAACAAATGAAAGGAATGTGACCTATGGATGGCTTTCTCGATTTCAGAAAAGCTGAAGGCTGCCTTCAAATCACCAGTGGGCATTGTTTCCATAGATGAGAATGTATGTACCATCAACCATGACATCTAGCAACTAACAGACAGACAGACACATATGAGCCGGAGCACACGCGCGCGCGCGCGCGCGCGCGCACACACACACACACACACACACACACACACACAGCTCCATGTCTGCAGTTGGGATTCCTAGTCTGTCTCTGGGGAGATGTATTAGAGAGGATCACAGGTGGCCACCATGCCTTCAGGTTGCAGGTTATCTTTCACATACTGGCAGGTTTGTTTGCTTTTCCTCTTGATGGGATTGTGGCCTTTTGTTATTGGAAGAAGCTCCCAAGGGAGCACCTATTGTTTTCCCACCTGCCTTGTTTCTCTTGGACTCTTGTTTACTTTTAAACTCATTTACACCAAATGCTTCATGAAACATAATAATACCACCCCAAACCAGCTCCCAATCCATAACCTTGATGAGACCTTTGCTGCCAAGGGCCATTAATTTTTCTGCATCCTCCCCAGGATTAACATATGATGCAAATTGGCCATGTTTGTTTAGTACAGCCAATTGTTGTAAGTTATCCAAACAGATCCCCCAAAAGCCTCCATAACCGAGACAGTAAAAGCTCTTGGAACTGGCCAGACATGGTGATCAACACTTGAAACCATCTTTTTCTAGCATGGTCTATGCATACACTTTGAATCTTTGTGAGATTCATTCATCTAGTGTGGAAACTTGAAATTACATTCTTACTTGATTATTGTGCTTTTATATTATTTGGGATCATTAGTAAGAGCCCAAAATTGCAAATGTAGGAAATGTGGCATTGAATTTAGATGATTAATTTTTGTCTGAGTTGGGAGTTAAACATTCCCTGTGAGGAGCATCTCTATGGTTTGTGCTTATGGAGTAGAAAAGAGTCCTGTGCCAGAGCATGGTGGGCCACTGTATGTGCAATGTTGTGTGAATTGGGTGCATTGGGATCTACTGTATGTATCTATCTGTATGTTGTCCTCCAGGAGGTGGGAAGCATGAGCCACACAGTAGAAGCCGTCAGCTCCAATCGCTGATGTGTGTGTGTGTGTGTGTGTGTGCTGCTATGTATGTATGTATGTATGCATGTGTATGATGTAGATGTAAGAGACAGTGAGCATGTGGTGTTCATAGTAAGGACTATGGATGTCCATCCTGTACAATGGAAGTGACTATGCATGGCTACAGAAGCAGTCTAAGTGTAAGACTCTGGTGAGCCTTAACTTTCCAGAGAACTCCCCAAGTGAACACTTAGAGTCGGGGATCGTTGCAATATGCAAGAGGAATTTTTATTGATCTAGCATGCTGGAGTCATCCTACACACCAAGGCAGCAGAGTTCCTTTGGAGCAACAGCCATTAGGTACAGTGTGATTGGCAGAACAGTGTGGCTTTTAAACTGATTGGTCTTTAGGGAATGAGGTAGCAGGAGCTTAACCAGCCCCTCCCTTCCAGCCTACGTGGTGCTCTCTAACCTGACTGTTCCAGGAGGGGAGGGGTGCCCATGTGATTTGGGGACCTGGTGGAATACTCCAAAGTTCCTGAGCTGACTTCTTATGAAGTCAAGGGCATTTGTTTTTGAGGTTTACTAATATACAGCACTGTGGGGAACTTTAACTTAGTATAAGCACTTAAATTCAGTAAAATATTCAAACACATTTATTCTTTTTTATTGGATATTTTATTTATTTACATTTCAAATATTATTCCCTTTCCTGGTCCCCCCCAAAACTCCCTGTCTCCTCCCCCTTCCTGTCCTTCTATGAGGGTGCTCCCCCACCCACCAACCCACTCCTGCCTCCCTGCACTTGAATTCCTCTACACTGGGGAATTGAGCCTTCCCAGAAGCAAGGACCTTTCCTCGCACTGACGTCCAACAAGGCCATCCTCTGCCACATATGTGGCTGGGGCCATGGATCCCTCCATGTGTTATGAATAGAATATGGGGCCTCATGCATACTTGGCAGATTCTCTACACTGAGGCGCATCCTCCTCCCAGATGTTCAGACACTTCATTCACTTTTGATTTTAATAAAAATGTTGTTTAGAATTTCTACAATAACAATAATACCCACTAGTATCAAACCCTGAAGAAACAAAGATGTTGAGTATAGACTCTGTGTTCATGTCGTTGCCCATGTAGTAGGGCAAACCAATGTAAGTAAACCAAGAGATTGGTGATGGCCACTGATGCCCTAGAATTCAGAGAGGATATAAGGGGGGTGGATTGTTTCCAAACTTCTTCTACAGTATTTAAAGACATTTTCCGGTTTGTATCATCATTCTCTATCTAATTCCTTCGCTCTCTATTTTCACTACTACCCGTATTCCATACCTACTTCCCACAAAGAGACACAGTACTCCATATTTTATCAGGTATGATAATTAGCACCCTCTACTCAGCTGTGTATTTTACATGCTCACCCATTTGTGTTCTCTTAAGTTTTGGTGTGAGTGACCTGGGAGTATTGATAAGTTGGTAGAAGTCTGGGCTTGGGGTAACATTTAAATTTAAGCTTTAATATGGCTCAGGGAACAAGATGGCGTTCTCACTGAGAACTTTCAAAATTGCATTTTTAAGATAATGCCCTCCCTGACACACTGTTTCCTGATGCTGGTGGCCTAAAGAAAGCCTGAAGAACTCCACATTATGAACTATTGCAGAGAACCCCTAGCATCCATCACAAAGAGCTTTCTGGGATTGAGGGCTTAAGTCCCATGAGCATACTCATCCTTGGTGTGACTGCTACTCATTTGGGACATCTGTGGTTGGCCTGAAAGTAACATTCATGTATTTTCCCCCACTTTGGTTCTTGCTTCTTATGTCAGCATAGCTGAGATGTTCCTGGCAACACTGTGGTCCCTAGAGACATGCTTTGTAGAAAAACAGTCCCAGGGGATCCCGCTTGCAGTGCTGGCCTTCTGAGCGCCATCTCTACCAGGTGAACCCAGGCCTACAAAGATTCGCTCACTCTTTGTCTCTTGTTTCTACAGTCTTTGATCCCTTGTAATAAAGAACATGAGGAAATGACACAAGCTACACACAGAAATGTGGAGACCTCGTCAGCCTGAGGTCACATGGTGAGGGTGGCCCTAGGGATTTAATAGTCAAACCCATAGAAAACTGCCTCAGGCACAGTGCACATGCTCCAGTTCTGCCCATTTTTGGTTTTACATAATTCCAGAAGGGTTTCTTTCAGAGTATTATTGAATATGATTTTGATATGAGATTTGTCAAAGGAAGCCAGCCTGGCTAAATTTTTCCATTGTTTGAATCATCCCTTAAAATATAGTTTACCCCCCACCTCCCCAAATCATAAACATTTAAAGAGAAATATACAATGTTGTGAAGCTAAGTTTGGATGCCCTGAGGGCCAACGAGGTCTGTGTCTGCTGCGAGTGGTACATAAATCTTTTGCAGGTTATTTCTCTCAAAATTATGCAGAACAATTAAATTCTATACAATTGTTTATTGTTTATAGGAAAGTAGATGCCATGTTATGACAACACAAGTGTGTGTAGCCACACTGGACGGAACTGACAGACTCATAGTTTTGAGTGAAGACTTACTTCAATATTGTTCATATATCACAGGGGTCTAGGAGAGTGCAGGGTGCAACTCTAGACTGTGGGAAGAGGCAAGATGAAAGACTTGCCAGTGGAAAGAGAGGTGGAGAGAGAACAAGAGAGGTTTGCATGCTGAGAAGCAATGAATGTGGAGGTTAGACTGGTCCCTGACATTCTCCCATACAGGAATTTGAAAAGCTCCAGAGTGAATTCTTGGGGTTTTGCTATTTATGCACACTGAAGTAATTTAACCTTAACCTTTGCAAAGCTGTTTTCTCATCTATGAAATAAGGAGACTGAATTGAATTATCTTGAAGGTCTTTTGAAACTCTGACATCTCAGAGAATGGAAGCACCGATATGGAAAGTGGTTAAAAATAGCGTGCGCCCATCTCTCTTCTCCCTGCCACCGCCACCAGCACAGGAACAAAAGCTGACTATGTCCCAAAGTAGGAGCCATGCTCAGATAGGGGATGTACCAACACTCCGTACACCACACTCCGACACGGATTGAAGATATGATCTCAGGGCTATCTCTCTTACAACCTGCACTGGGTTTGATTGGAAGGTAACTGGTAACTGGTAACTGGTAACTGGTAAGCCTCTCCCCTGCTCCAGGCCTTCTCTAGTCCTCTAGCCCACAGAAGATAGGAGGTTCTCTACAACATGTCTTTCCCTCACCTAACCATGCCCTAGAAAACCAGCTTTTTACCTGGCTTTCTGTTGTTAGCGTTGCTGTAACAAGGGATCCCCCAGGAACCTGACCTTTTTGACATTTATTCTATCCCACTGAAAGAAAAGTGGTTATAAAACTAGTCTCATATTTACTCTCTTGCTTCTAAATTAATTAATTGTTTATTATTTTCTTCCTCTTATTAGCTTTTCAGTGAAAGGTCTTATTTGTCTTTGAACTGCTGGGCTGAGAACTTTGTCTGGTACTGGCAACAAGCAACACTCAATTACTGTTGCTGAATGAGTGAGTGAATAAATAATTTAACACTATTCAGGGAAAGGCACACAGACAAAACATCTTTAAAAGAACACAGACACATGTCTGCTTTTTCTAATAGTCTTTTGCAAATGAGGAGCTGTCACCTTCCCATTGGGAAGAGTAGAACAGCAGAGGTAACACTAATCGCTTCTCATTTGCTCACAATTGTCAATTTTCGGGAGCCATGTTAGGCTGGCAGCAATGCAGCCCAGTCTGGTCTTATCCATTGGAGAGCATCCCATTCTAATAGCTGTTTGCCATAAGTCGCAAACACATCGAACACAAGCTACTTATTTCTGCATCATCAACTTCTAATGTTTCTTTAGGCTGATGGGATTTCGTGTTTCTTGAAGTCAGGAAATGAGCCAAAGCATTCTTTTCTTCTAGATGACGCCTGAGATTGCCCCTCTTCTTGGGTCTGTCTCCAGTCCTTGTGTTCAGGCAAAGATAGGATTTCTTTGGTTGACAGATCTTTTATTCCTCCCCTGAGAAACTGCCTCCTCCTTGGAATCAAATACAGCATTTCAGATACTGCCTGGAGAGAAGGTGCCAGCTGTCCTTGGAATTTATGTCTCCAAGGGGTTCAGGTCCAAGTTTGGATAATACTTGATTCTAATATCTTCCCTTCTTTCTCAAGCATGTCTTATACTTCCTCTAAGTCTCCTCTGGAGGATAGACAGAAAAACTATTTTTTCCTTTTCTTGTTGTGGTGGCAAAATACTACACAAAAGCAAAGGTGGTGGTGGTGGTAGTGGTGGCTCACAATTTGAGAGTGCATTATGGCCAGGAAGTCCTGTCCATAGGAGTTTGAGGCAACTGGTCACATTGCACTAGTCAGGAAGCAGAAAGAGTTGAATGGTAGTGTTCAATCTGCTCTTCTCCTCTGACTGTGATGAGCATGAGGTCCCAGATGGAGGAGTTGGAGAAGGGACTGAAGGAGCTTAGGGAGTTTGCAGCCCCATGGACGGACTGAGTGACAGTGTCAATTGGCTTGACCCCTGATGCTCCTGGAGACTGGACTACCAACCAAAGAATACACATGGAGGGACCCATGGTTCGGGCCACATATGTGTCAGAGAAGGACCTTCTTGGCCATCAGGGGGAGGAGAGGCCCTTGGGCCTGAGGTTGTTAGATACCCTAGTATAGGGGAATGTTAGGGAGGGAAGATGGGAGTGGGTGGGTGGGGGAATACCCTCATAGAGGCAGGGAGAGGGGGAGGAGATAGGGAGTTTCCAAAGGGGAGACCTGGAAAGGGGGAAACATTTGAAATGTAAATAAAGTATCAGAACAAGGAATATAATTTTCAAAATTCAAAATTCAAAAGGTAGCATTGCAAGTGCAGCTCCTTGGCTACCGCAGTAGCTGATGATGTGAACATCATCTTAGCCCAGAGAGGAGGGATGACAAAGCCAATAAAAATATTTAGGAACTGTAGCTAATGGTATAACCCAAGGATGGATGGCCACATAAGAACCCAGGGGTCATGAGCTGCTATCTGCATGTTTCAGAAGGTTAGGGAAAAATCTAAAGACACAATATTGCATGTAGTTCAGAGAATGTGGAGGAAGATATTGCTGAAACTCATTGATTGGGTCCGGGATTCAGCTGCTGGAGCTGTGGTAGAGCCTGGTTCAGACAGCATCATTTCAGAAGCTGTTCAAAGGAGCATGGTAGGCTCTCATGTGGAGATGAGAAGACCCACTACTGCACATTTGGCTCACCAGGATGAGATGCTGAAAGCTCTGAGAAGACACTTGGGCCTTAGAATCATCAAGGAGCTTCTTTCTGGGTTCTAACACCATTCCCATTCACAACCAAAGCATGAAAACTTTCTGTCCACATGAGTAAGAGAAATATATTGCGTTCTGGTGATACCAAGTATAAAAGAAAGGTGTGAGAATAGCAACCATGCAGGTCTGTGGAAGATTCAGTCATGAAAGTGGGCTGCTTGTGGGTGCCTCTGTCCAGTAGAGTTACTCACTGAACTCTGGAAACTTTTTTTTTCTATTGGATATTTTATTTTTTTACATTCTGAATGTTATCCCTTTTTCTGGTTTCCCCTCTGGAACCCCTCTATCCTATCCCCCCCTGCTTCTATAAGGATGCTCCCCACCCACCCACTCCCACCTCACTGCCCTGGCATTCCCCTACACTGGGGCATCGAGCCTTCACAGGACCAAGGGCTTCTTCTGTTGATGCCTAACAAGGCCATCCTCTGCTACATATGCAGCTGGAGCCATGGGTCCCTCCATGTGTACTCTTTGGTTGGTGGTTTAGTCCCTTGGAGCTCAGGGGTGTCTGGTTGGTTGATACTTCTGTTCTTTCTGTGGGGTTGCAAACCCCTTCAGCTCCTTCAGTCCTTTCTCTAACCCCTCCATTGGGGACCCAATGTTCAATCCAATGGTTGGCTGTGAGCATCCACCTCTGTACTTGTCAGGCTCTGGCAGAGCCTCTCAGGAGACAGCTATAACAGGCTCTTCTTGGCATCTGCAATAGTGTCTAGGTTTGGTGACTGTATATGAGATGGATCCCCAGATGGGGCAGTCTCTGGATGCCTTTCTTTCAGTCTCTGCTCCACACTTTGTCCCCATATTTCCTTTAGACAGGAGCCCTTATCACTTCTACAGGTCTATTAGATCCATTTGTGACATGGAAAATGAAAAGCAAAAGATGACAAGTCAGCTTAGTTACTTTCCCCAATAACACCCTGATTTGCTGTTATAAGTTCACAGGAAAGGGTGAGGAAGGCTTAGGAAGAGAGACCTCAGATGAACAGAACAGGCTATGGGCCATGGGACAGACAGTGAGCTCCCACTTCACAGTTCCAAGGGTTGTGACTGAAAGCAAATCCTTCCGCTGTTTTGAATGTCCATTCAGGTTCCATGCAGGGTGAGATGATCATGACACCTACTCTGCAAGATGCTTGTATGTGCCCCAGCAGAATCTTGGGGCCTAGAAGATATTCAGCACCCAGATACTCAGTACCCAGAACTCTGGATATGTCAAAGAATATAACTCACAGGGTTGGTGATGCTAATATAGTCAACTAGTGGACATAAGGTCTGCTTCCTGGCATACAGACTATGACTGTTGGTATTGACTATTACTCCACAGGCTCTAGAATCACCAGGGATACCTGCCTCCAGCTTCACTGTAAGGAATTATTTGGATTCAGTTAGCTTCTGGACATGTCTATGAGGGATTATCTTGATTAGGGTAATTGAAGTAGAAGGACCTGCCTTAACTGTGGGCCATGCTGTGCCATGGGCTTACATCCTAGCATAAAATGGTGTAAGCTAGCTAAACACAATTATTCATTGCCCTCTGCTTCCTGACTGCACACATGATGTCCCCAGTTAAACAGTTACCCGAAGCTACTGCCACTGTGACTTCTAAGCCATGATAGAATGTGCCTTGGAATTGTGAGCTAAATAAAACCTTTCTTCTTTAAGTTGTTTTTGTCAGGATATTTTATCACGACAACAGGAAAAGTTACTAAGACAGGGCATAGGTCTGTGATTACAAGCCAAACTCTATAGCATTCATCAGTAAATAGATCTATGTTCAGAAGTAGCATGACACGGAGCCGGTGTTGGAGGAAGATCTGATGCTTGATTCTGGCTTTTCCCTTACAGACCAGCAAAGGCTCTCAAATGACATGTCAAATCTGAGCTTCAGTTTGGTGGTTGATAAATTAGGTAGTAAGGACATCTAACGGGTTAACAGGCATCTTTTAGTGCCAGCCTGACATCTGGGAAAGATATAGTAAGTGGCTGCAAGGATACAGTAAGTGGCTACATTTAGTATAATTACTTTCAGGGCACATCTTAGGAAAGGAAACCACTGTTATGCCATTGCTCTTTATGTATCTGGGGAACCAACCATGGATATAGTTCTTATCAACAGCTGGCTGTAGCAGTGGCACTCTGGCATATGTGAAATATCTAACCAACCCCATTTCTTTGCATAAGTTCCAGTTTGTAGTGTTTGCTGATTCCTGTGATGTAAACATGATCAATGTAACTGAAGAAAGCACTGAGCAGAAGTGATGCTAAAAGCAGTTCTGGCAGCAAGCAGAGACTACTCCAGCAGGTCACAGAGCCTCCCTATCACCCTGGATATATGTGAGCTGTGAGGTCAGGCTGTCTAGTTACTGTGATGTACACTGGGTATGTATAGCTTTAAGTCTACAACCCTGGATCCCAACCTTGGTCAAGCACTTGTAGCCCTTGGAATGGGGCACTTGTATTCTAGTCTTGACCTTGTGACCTTGGTAAAAACACTTAACCCCATTTGAGAGTGAACCAAATCTAACATTGGAGAACATCTTGGGCATTTTCTAACCCTCAAAATCATTATTAAGTGATTCCAATGATAAGCTTTCCCATTGCCTTTTAAAAATAACCATGTCTTATTATCTTAGGACAAACAGAGAGACCTTGGAATTTAACAAGCTTTGTAGAAAAAGAACATTAAAGGTTCTTTATCTTTATGGTTCCTGATGAATGATTATTCTCAGAGAGAGGAGCTGTATTGATCACTCACAGAGTGCATTCAGAAAGAGTTCTGTTAGGATTGGAACAGGGAAAGCTTCACTTTGCTCTTGTGTGGTCTGTGTTCCTGTAACAGAATATTTGGTGCTGAGTTAAAGTATAACAAAAGAGATGTGTTTGTCTCATAGGCAGTATAGCACCCATCATTCGAAGCGGGCTTTCTGATGGGAAGGAATGTGCCTGGATTCAGAGGAGCTGGGATGTGGACTGGGTTTCAGTTTATAACAGCCTGGTTTGGGGAGAACTTACACACTGTGTAATCCCAGGATTAATCTTTTCAGGAAATGGTGCTCTCATGCCTAGACTCTACCTCCTAAAGACTCAATCACCTCCACATCACACTGAAGACAACTTTTCCAGAGTGTGACCTTTGGGTATACAAGCCACACCTGCGTTATAGAGTTTGTGCAAGTCAATGGGACAGGGACCACAGCAGAGAAGTTTGAAGATTATAAAGTACTATGCACTTATGAGGTATTCTTTAAACTGTGCTAAAGGTCTCAGCAATGTGGCAGAAATATAACTCTAGAAATAATACCTGGGTTAATTTAAATTTTTTCTAGACGTTGAACTGCATGCTGTTTGCAGTATTTGCCCACAAGACAAATGATGATTTTACGCAAAATTATGCCATATTTTAAATAATTAAGGCTCCCCACTTACCACTGGGAATATACAAATCTGATGCTTTTCAACAAATATTTATAAATGTGTAGAATTAAAAGATACCATGAGCCAATTTTATTTTATTTTGTGTAAGAATAGTGCCATCAGACATTTTATCATTTCTGACATTGATTTATTTAGGATATAATGAAACAGATAAACCTTAATTGAAACTCACACAAAAATTCTCTTTGATTAAAAAGTGAAAAGTAGCCAGGCAGTGGTGGCGCACGCCTTTAATCCCAGAACTTGGGAGGCAGAGGCAGGTGGATTTCTAAGTTCGAGGCCAGCCTGGTCTACGGAGTGAGTTCCAGGACAGCCAGGGCTACACAGAGAAACCCTGTCTCGAAAAACCAAAAAAAAAAAAAAAAAGTGAAAAGTATCTAAATAAAGACTTTAAAGGGATATAAAAGTTAACAATAAGTAATTCATCCAACTTGGAGATTTATACCAGAAGTGCATCCACTATTTTCTTTTCTATTTGCATAAATTATGATGAGAAGTTTTATCTCCAATATGACCAAGTCATCAGGAGACTGTCTGTTCAGGTGAGCTAGGTGTCTAATCAGTGATCAAGCATCATGGCTGAGACAGAAGTCACAGATGATCTTCACAGTTACTCACCCATCTCAAATATTGGTTGAGCATCTATGTTTGGGAAGTATTGTTAGACACTGGGAAGATGTATGGGTAAAGTCCCTATGTTCACAACGTTGTCAGATACTTGGAAGATGGAAAAATAGATTCTATACAGTAAGGAGTTGTCAGTCACTGGGAAGACCTAAAGAAAGACTCTGTTCTTTGAGGCAATGGAAGACTTGGGAGGATAAAGTAAAAATTTCTGGTTTCTTTGGAGACAGTTGTGTCGTGTGAATTTTTTCTGAAAACTGTCTTATGAGAGGATGTTTTTGCTGAAGCAGACACGTGGAAGGATGTTTTACTGAGAATAGACACATGATGTTTTGCTGGAAGCAGCCTGGGAAAAGGACATGGGATGTCTTACTAAGGTGGATGCTTGAGAGAACATGTGATGTGTGGAAAGGGTATAAATATAACCCAACAGACAGTGGATGACTCTGTGTGGTATTGGTTCACCTTACCATTCTTTGCTGGTCACCATTGCTGACTATGGTCTTCACTGACAATGCTGCATGGTACATCTTAACCATTCTTTGCTGGTCATCATTTGACATGACTTCATAGAGAGGAATACACCAAAGAACTTCTGATGATGTTCCAGTAGCTTCTTGCAGCTTCTTAGGACTCAAGCTGATTGGCAGAACCTTGCAGTTTCTTCTAGATTGACCTACTGTTGCTGATTTGTGTTTATGAGTGGATCAAGTTCCCACTGCTAATTTGTGTGAACTGAACTGCTGATATTCTGACAATGCAGATTGGATTTGCTCTAAAGAACTATTTCTAAACTGGTTCATATATCCTCCTTTGCTCTATTAACTTTTCCTTTCCACTACCTCTGTTGGGTGGTGGGCTAGAAGGGAGTTTAAAGCATTTAAGAACCTTTATTAAGGTAGGGTTTTAAAAATTGTAAGCCTACAGGTGGATCTAAAGACAGACTAGATTTTTTTCAGCAGTAAGTTGAGGTAAGTCCTCCAGACCCAAAAGATTTGTCTATATGCTCATTCCCAAGATGTGATATTCTCTTTCTCAGAAAAAGGTCTTTAGCAGTTACAATTTTGAATCTTGAGATAAGGAAATACTTCTGGCCTATCTAGACAGGCGCTAGATCACCAACATATCTTTACCAGAGGCAGGCAGATGGAGGCCCAAAGGAGAGGAGAAGAGAAGGAGGCAGTGTTTTCAATGAGTTGGAAACTAGAGTTTTGTGACTACAAATCAGGAAATGGTTGGTCCCAGCCAACAGAATGTGGAAGAGGAAGCAAATTAGCCCTGCTCTAGAGCCTGCAGATGGAAGGTGGCCTCAGAACAGCTGAATTTCTGTCTTCTAGTCTCTAGAAGCATGGCAGAATCACGGAAGATGAATCAGTCAGTATAGAGTTTGCTATGCTATGAAATCAAGTACCTGAGTTCAATTTACCCATGTAAAAAGACAGGCATAATGGTGTGCTTAAAATTCTGGAATTGGAAGGAAAAGACAGGCAGATTCCTGAAGATCATTAGCCAGCTGGCCTAGTGAACTTCCTGAAGGACACCCAAGGTGTTCTTCACATGTGCACACAAATATCTCTACACATGTATCCCTAACAAATGAACATGTATTCTCACATATACAGGAACCCAAAAGACTAGCAGAATTTTCTGTTACTTAAACCAACTCTGTAGCAATAGGTTATGGCAGACCAATGAAAGTCCTGACGCAGGGATGGTGTATTTATGCATCATATACAGTAGAATGTTATAAGATTGGTTAGGAGTCTGAAGGAAGGAGGAGCTGGCTTCTATCAGGGTACAAGGACAATTACCTGAGAAAGAGAGATTCAAGAATACTGGAAGATACAATAGGACTTGGAATAAGCAAAGTAGAACTCACAGAGATGGTGCTGGAAGGCAGGATTGCCCATGTAGCTATTTTGGGAGTAAGAGTGGATGTGGACAGTAGCTTCCAGGCAGAAGGACCATACCAGCCAAGGACCAATTGGTGTCAAGCAAAAGAGCATGAGTAGTCAACAGAGAAGAGAGCAGAGTTCTGCTAGCTTGAGAATCCATGAGCTATAAATAAAACAGAAACCAGAAAAGGCTTGTGTCCCTAGCTGGAGTATATAGTTTATTTGATGACCTATAGACAATAAGAAGTAAGTTTTATTTTTAAGCAGGAAAATGACAAGGTTGGAACTGAGTTCAGTATCGATTGCTGGTTACTTAAGATTTGGAGGAAAAGATGCTGGAGATGTAGAGAGACAGTTGGGATGATGTAATACTAGTGCAAGAGAGAAGGGGCTGGGCTGATTTCTGTCCCCAGCCCATACCTGATCCTTCCAAATTCATGTTCTGAGGTCCTAGCTTTCAGCACTTTAGATTTCTCCCTCCTGCTTTAAGACAGGGAGAAAATCATGGTGCTATGAGGTAGTGTAGGTCAGATCCAATCCAATATGCATACAACTGGTGCCCCTTATAAAGGAAAGGAGGCTGAAATAGACCCAGAGGCACCCAAGTAAAGACAGAGAAGGTGGCCAGCTAGCTGCAGACCCTAGGGAGAAACCAAACCTGTCAACCCCTATCATGACATCCCCTACTGTGGGAATGCAACTTTCTGTTACTTAAGTCACTCAGTCTGTTGCGTTTTGGACATGAACTACAAGAAAACAAGTACATGGCGTGTGCCTTGAGATGCTTTGTGGAAAAATAACCCACTTTTATCTTTAATTCTTTAATGACTCTCACTCAGCATTAACACCTACATGCAGATTTGTGGTCCATCCAACAGACACTGAGTTAAGTTTCAGACATCCCAAAGAAAAAGTCTGGTCACCTTGTTCTAACTCTGACTATGTATCTTGAGGCAGAAGCTAGAAGAGAACAATACTATTTTCAAAGCTGGCGTGATATTGCTTCTTTCTGGGATATTAAACAGAACCTTTTCTGGTTCACAAGCTTCATGCATTTTGCCTCTGGCTCCTTCATCATAAATAATGATATAGGACAAAATGCTGCCTGTAGGTATTTGTTGATTGAGTTATAAAATATGCTTACTGCCTGAGCTTCTGGGGATCCAAACTGTTTAATCCATCATGGTCTTCCCCTTATGCTGTTTAAACCTCATCTAGCAGTCAGGCTAGTAGCTGATGAAGGGTATGGGCCTTGTCCCAAAGGTGAACATCAGTTGGTAAGTAAATGGGAAAGAAATGACTATCACTGTCCTTCACTGTCCTGCAGGCTTTTGGAATGACAATGGAGTTGAGCTTTAAGAAGTGGAGGGCCCTCTGCAGAGTCAGCTGGCCCAGCAGGTTTCTCTTCTACAGTGGAGATGAGATAAGAAAACTCTTAGTTGGCTTGACTTTTCTTGTTTCTCATTTACACATTTTTTTCCAAGTTCTTTGAAGACACAGCTCTTGATGGCCTAAGTATATCCTGCCTGTTGTTAGCCACAGAGCCGACTCTGAATCTGATGAGCACCCAGCACTGCTCTCTGCTTGCTTCTGGAGAAGGGTGGACCCAGAATCTTAGGAGGCCTGGTATTTAACCTAGGAAGCAGGGAATCTATTAAATTTCCTCTCAGTTGTCGAATCTCAGTGTGGCAGAGGCTGAGCTACAGAGGCAGTGCAGGCTTCTTGCTGTATGGCTGAGACAGCAGGACCTAGGTGAGTTTTAAATTCAACAGGAACATGTGATCATTTTCCAGCACCTGCTCAAGAAGAAGCCACTGGAGACGGGAGCCACATAGGGAGTCTGAGACATGACTCGGTCCTGAAGAACATCCCAAATGAGCAAGACTTTGATGAACAAGACAGGACAAGAAACAATGTCCAAATAAATAATGGTTTTGAAAAGCCAGCATTTCAGAAAATTAAGACTATCAGTCAATGTAGTCGTGGGAAGCTCACTGGGAGATTGGGGTGCAGATTAACTCATTAGTATAATACTCTTCATTCCCTCAGCAAATATTATATAAATGGCTTAGGATCTCTCAGGCTCTGACACAGCAATGGAAAAAGCAGATACTGTCTCCCTTCATGGGGCACATAGTGGAATGGGAGATCCAGTACTAGTCATACAATTGAAGATACACTTAAGTTCCTTGAACGAATTTTTTTAGAGAAAGTAGTTGAACAGAATAGGGGTCAACAAGAGGTCAGGGTGGAGAGAATTATCTATGGACATAGAAAATGGAAAAACTTCAGCTGAGGAACGAAGGCCCCATCTATCCACAGAGAAATAGTGAGCCAGTAATCAGAGCTTAGTCTGGGGTTGGGGGTGGGGCGCTCCTGACTGCTATGAACTCAAGGTTATCTGCAAGGATTGATAGGAAGCTCTGCATGCTTTCTTCAGAAGCCTGCTCTGCACAGTGAACACACATGCTCAGGGCTGGCCATTAGCTTCTATGCAAGGTCTCCAGCCTTGTGCTGACATGAGTGGTACTAGCTCTCAGGAGGAAAAGGGGTTTTTACCCGATAGAAGGCTGGTGGATGAGAGGTGTTTCTGAGATTATGATGGGGCATCGGGCTCACTATTTTATTTTTCTCCACCCATACATGCATGTGTGTGTATATGCATCTGCTCTGTGTGTCTGTGTATATCTGTTTGTCTGCACATGAATGTGTGTGTGCGTGTGTGTGTGTGTGTGTATGTGTGTGTGTGTGTGTGTGTGTGTGAAGGACAGTGTAGATAGCCTGGGAACTTTTATGGAACTTTTTGTCTGTCACCCATCATGTCATTAGTAGGACTACAGTATGAACCACTGTACCTCACTTTTTACATGGATTTTGGAGCTTGGAACTTAGATCTTCATGCTTGCCAGGCACACACTTTACCAACAAAGCCATCTTGTGTTCCTGTTTTCTTTTTGTCTTTCTTATAGTAGTGATGATGATGATGATAATGATGATGATGGTGATAATGATAACAATAACAGTCTTGCTTTAGTTCCACAGATGCTCTCAATTCTTAGAGTCAAGGTGATGAGGAGTCACACTTCCATGCTTATGTGCATCTGTGAATCTTGACTCTACTGGTGATGCTAAGAGTGGCATTTGGCCTTTCAAGAATAACCTCTTTTTGTCGTGGCTGCTTGGCTCTGTCCTCCTAGTTCAATGTCCACTACATCAGTGGGTTTATACACTGTGTAGGACTACAGTAGAGAAATAAACTCCATTGATTTTATAACTCAGTTGGCTCCTAAAGCATCAAGAAAAATCTTAGCAAAGCTGTGGAAGGCAAACAGTTTCCTAATGCATTTTTAATTCGTATTTGGCCAGTTGAGTTGATCAATTTGTAAGCTATGTGAAAGGAAAGGTCTGTTAAACTAGAATTCATGTTTGGTGGTAAAGCTTCCCATAACTGTAGACACACATTCTAGAGAGTTCCTCTGGATGGAAAAATGTGGAAAGGCAGGTACAGTCCCCCGTGGAGACTGTTTTCTATATTAATTATCTGGCTGTGCCTTAAGTGGCCTTTGTGTGAGTGTTAAGAGGCTTATGAAGATTAGATTATTTAAATGGAAAAAATTCGATTTTGTTGAACTTGGGTAGTCTTTTGCAGTCAACTGTGACAAGCTAAAGAGAGGGGGAGAGAGATGGGAACCAGATACAACCTGCTTGTTCTTTACCAAATGTGCACACGAGGATCGGACAGTTAGAACATGGCAGAACCAGGTGAGCTGGGGAGGAGAAGCAGCCAGTCTGCAAAGCATTCATCTTTCTTACCTGGAGGGTGAGGGGAGAGAGGAATTCTGCTGTGCCAGGAGCATGCCCTTAGCCTGAACTGTGTTTCTTTGTCAGAAGAAGATAAATGCACTCAGCCAGACAGCTCAGAGGGGAGTAGAGATGTGGGAAGGAAGGGAAGCAGCCTTTACAAGGCAAATCCCTAGCTCTAATGAGTAGCTTAGGCAAAGCCGGGGGAGCCTGCAGGCCATGAAGGCACACGTCTGGCTATGTACCCACTGGTCCTCACAAGCTTTTCTTTGAGAAGAGGGGATAACTGATGCCCAGAGCCATGGCTGAGTCTGATATGTATACATTTCTTAATACATTTTGCTAAATGTAGTAGTCTGCTTATGATAGGTACCCATCCTAAACACTGTCATCTAGGTGGCTTAAATAACAGAAACTTATCTTTCCACAGATAGCCAAGAGAACTCTTTCACAGGCCTGTAGGTGCCTCAGTGTCTCCTCTTTTACCTGTGTTTTGTGCAGAGAGCTAGATTTCTGCTGTTTTTCCTTATCTTACAAAGTGCTCCTTATTGGCTAGACCCCACCCTTACAGCCTCGTTGAACTTTAATGACCATCTTGAAGGTCCTTATTGAAGTTAAGATTTGAACACAGGAATGTTGAGGTGGGGGGCGGGACCCAATTCTGTGAATAGTGATCAAAATGGAGGAGAGGAAAGGGGAATTAAAATAAGTTCACGACACTGTGAACATAAAGAGGTTGATTTGGAGCTGACGTCGCAGGATGGTTTCAGAGGATTTGCATTATGGGCTGGATTTTGAGAATACTGTGGAAGAGAGATAGAAACCATATTGTGCAGAAGATGCCATTACATGGAAGTTGGAAACTCATAGGCCTGAAAGGTCAGGAGAGCCACGCAAGGAACAGGGAATGGGCTGTGAGCACATATTTGTGGAGAGCAGAATGTAAGATGAGGCTACAGAGCCACTCATGAAGATATATTTACCATATTTAGGGAATGGAGCAGACATTGGGTTTCAGGAAAGGCTGTGGTATGACCCATGAGCTGGGCATCTGGCTGTGGAGCATAGTTTATATTAAAATTATACAATAAGTCACAACTGGATGTGGTATTTTGACGTAGGGCTCATTTAAGTAGGCAACACTGGAATTTTCCAGCAACCTGTCTGTACCCATTCCTTCAGGCTCTACACCCAAAATTCTGAAGCTTGTTCCTGCCCTGTTTCTCCTTCAAACTCAAATGCTTCATACAAATTGAAGACCAAAACAGTCTGTGGTAGTTCCCTTTATGTGAAATAATGTTGTGAAAATATCATTCAAACCAAAGCTCCAGAACTCGGGTTGCCTGGAGAGATATAAATTGGATGTGTTTTCACACCCGTGTGAGATACAAATGATCAAAATGAACTTAGCAGTTTTCTTCCCTTGTAATGTCAGCAGGGAAGAGGCTGAGAACAGCTCCATGCTGCTCCCCATAGCAGCCTGAAGAGCTCCCCTAGACTTTGGGGGACCTTCACGTAGGCCAAACAAAGGCTTACGGCCTTACTACAGATATTTTAATGTGGGGTTGAGGACAAAGGTTACAAGGAGAGACACTTGGATGAAAGTTGCACACAAGGGTGTACAAGCTTCTCTGGGAGAAAGCATCAGTCATTGTAACATTAGCCGTAGAGACACTTTGGGTGGCTCACAAGTTCCAGCTCCAACGGTTGCTAAGAACCACCTCCCTTTCCTTCTTGGTAAGTGGGATGAGCAAGGTAGCACTGGAGATGCTGTTCATGGAATTAGAATCTGATCAGTTAAAACCAGGAGGCACCAGGGCACACGGGGGATTAGTACATATTCTTTCCTTGTACATGAGGTATCTGATGAGAAAAACTGGAGGCTTGTTACTGGGAAGGAGAAAGGGCCTTGAACAGTTGATAATTATGTGGGGAAATTTTGCTTCTTTCCTGGTGAGACACTCCCCCTCGCTCCAGGATAAATGGCTTCTATCTCTCCTCATGTCTCCAAATTTTTCCTGTCTGAATAATTCTGCAGGCTGTGGGCCCCGGGGGAGGGGGGATGTAAGAAGCCCTGCTCTCCTTTCTCCTTCTGTTCTCTTCTCTGAGGGGCTGTTGGTATATGCCATTGTCATCTAAATTGTTTAATGTACCAGTTTGTTGTTGAGCTCTCACTGTAGATGAATATGACTACAAGCAAATTTCAAAAGATAAACAACTCCTTAAACGAAACAAGACACAAAACAAAACAAAAACAGGGTCTCATGTAACCCAGGCTATCCCTATGTGACTAAGGATGACACTCATCTTTAAGTGTGTGTGGTACTGTGGACTGAACTCTGTCTCATGTATGCCAGTGAGTATTCTATCAAGTAAGCATATTGCCAACCACGCATAACAAGGCTTAATGCTCAGTTTGGTTCACTCGGGACAGTGAAAGATTTCATAGTCATTTATGCCATGCTGTCTGAATATGTGGAGAATACTGTACGAAGAATCATGAGTGGTGATCTTCTTAGACAACTTTAGAAAGTATCTTGACTTCTGAGGAACCCTGTGTCTCTAAACCCTGAAGATGGCAGAAGAGGAAACATTTCCATGGGGTGAAGCCAATCGGAATAGCGTTCTCACTTTTCTACAACAATAAAACAGGGCACCCAGGCCCCCCAAACAACAATGAAAGACACTAAATGGCAGCTCGGGGGCCAGGTGACGGCTCAGCTGACAATGTCGTTTTAAGCAGAGTGGAACTTTAAGCACCAAACCCATGTGACAAGGAGAGGCATAACAGAGCCTTCTTGTCAGTGCAGTGTAGGAGAGGCAGACAGTTGGCTCCAGCGGTACTTATCAGGCCAGTGAGTATAAGTGACTGTCATGTGGCATTGGCCATATGCTTATTTGGTAGATACTTGCCTGGCATACACGAAACCCAGGATCAGTCCCCAGTACCAAACAATTTAAGCACAGTGGTGCAATGCCTGTAATGTCAGCACTTGAGAGACAGAGGCAGGAGAATCTTTAAGTGACAACCTGGAGGTTGATCTCTAGCCTCTACAGGCATCTTATACATACATGCACATGAGTGTGTGCATGCCTGCACACACACACACACACACACACACACACACATACACACCTGCATATCGATAGACACATACTCAAGTACACACACAAGACTACTTCCAGAAGTAATTGGCTTCATGTAACAACATTGTAGAAGCATAGAGTTGGCTATCCTTGACTTTGCTTGACTATGGTATGAGGTTTGAGGGCCCTAGCTAGCGCTTGACCTTGCTTGGGCCTTCTTCCCTCCTGGAAGCCTCCTTGCATGGGGGTTTGATCTCAGTGTTTCATGTAAGCATACTTGCTGCTGCCCTATCTAGAATCATTCTGAAGAATGGTGCAGATAATGCTGGCTGATTTATTCACTAGGGGAAAGTTAGAATATTGTAGTCTAGGAGGTAGAGACATTAGAAGCAGGCATTTGCAGGAGAAATTTCTCAGCCAATTTAAAAGCCACATTATTTGTTGAAACACTGGATGTTTTGGTAAATTGAGAAGCATTCTCTCTTTCCTTCCTCCTACAACGGAGACAACAGCCTTTCCCAACGGGCTGTTCCCATCAGCATTGTACTTGATGGAGATCACTGCTTCTCATCATCAGTGCCTCCATTTTTTAGACATTGTGATCTCTCATTACCCAGGTCATTTTGCCTCAGGGTCACATAAAGTAGGTGGTACTAGACCTCACTGGCATTTCAGATTTCATTAAAACTCATAATTTGTTCAGCATGCCCTCCACCTCCACTGCTTTAATTTCTGAGCATGGCTGAACCACTTTGTTTCTATAGAAATGAAGTTAGGCTTCAAGACTGCAGTGGCATGGTGGTTCCAGAGATGGCAATTCATTTTTGAGCCTGTTTGTGTTTCTCCCCACGTGGGAGAAGTGCACACATATGCGCTCAGAACTCACCCTTTCCTAGGCTTTCTCGTTCTCATTATCTTTCCTATGTGTCAATATGAAAATAAATCTTTGCTCTCCTGAATTGTTCTAATAGCAAGGGCCATTAGATGCCATGGACTAAGTGCATGTGAATTATTTTTGGTAGCCATGGTAACCAAAAGGCTGGTTATTTTATCGGCATTTTCCCCTTTCATTTAAGCACAAGCACTATACGTTCAGACAAATTCAACTACCTGTTTCTGAACTGACTGCTCTGTAATAGGTTGCTTAATTGATCAGCGCATGCCTACTGAATGAGGACCATTTCTTCCTGAGCTTGACTTCCATTGATCTACTACTAAAAGCTATCACTTTGATTTGGGAGCAGAAGTAAAATGTTAGCTGTGTGTTGATGCTGATTTTGCTTTCTTGCTGGCATGGTTATGTCAAGGGTTCTGGAGTCTGAGCACAATATTCAGAATAAAGTCAGGTCTGTGACATTATGAACTGTCAGTGAGGGACCGTTCACTTCAGCAGCTTGGGAATCACAGGGCTTTCCTCCATACCAGATTGTAGATCAGATCATGAGAAAAGATTCTGGCTTATCACATTTGCCCCTAAGTACTGCTCAACAAGAAAAAAGTCATCAGAAAAACCAAAGTTGGGCTGCCTGTGTCTCTGCCCTAGTCCAGGGACTTCCTATTTGTTGCTATTGTCTTATCTACTGCTGGATTTGAGGCCTTTTGCTAGCTTTACCTTCAATTCTGCATAACCCTTTTGATTTCTTTCCTCTCATGCTGGCCCAGGAGACAGAGAACAAGGCTGGAGCTAGGGCTGAACTATAGCTCTCAGTGGGCCACTTCTAGTCATCTAGTTCCCACCTTCCAAAGACTTCCTAACAGCTAAAAGCAAAAATGCCAACCCAGGAACACACATTGAAATTGTGAATCTGTAGCAGATATTTCAAAATCAAGGTATAATACTGCCTAATCCTCTTTATCTCGAGCATTTTTCATTCTTGGCCTACTTGAATCACATACATCTTCTCCAATCCAAAACAACAACTATTATCTTTGAATGTATTCCAAAGAAATATGAATTCTTCAAAATGGGAGAACTTGTGATACAGGGGGATCCTGGTCTCCTCTAGGGATGCTTTGGATGGACTCAAATAGAAACTCAACAACTATTTTGTTACAGGTTGTAGTGGTTTGAATGAAAATGGCTCCCATAGACTCATAGGAGTAGCATTGTTGGAGTAGGTGTGGCCTTGTTGGAGGAAGTGTGTCACTTGGGGGTGGACTTTGAGATTTCAGAAGCTCAAGCCAGGCCTAGTGAGTGGCTCACTCTCTCTTCCTGATGTATCCCTTGACAAAGTCATTGACTCAACCTAATGAATGTTAACTGTCCACATAGACCAGATGTTGTACTAAATATTTAATCTCAATTGGGGGTTTCTATCCCACCTCTGATCATCCGGTTCCCAGGTAAAAGTCACACAACTTTTATATTTATATTTTATTTTATATTTATTATTAATATATCAATATAATTAATATTAATATTTAAAATAAGCCTTTAAAGCACTAGAGCTGGGCAGATTCTACCCTTTATGTGATTTGTCTACTTCTCTGACAATAATCCCAAGATAGGACTTGCCTTGTTCTGCCTGAGTTGCTCTTACTCCAACTGGCCTGCCCTTCTGGCCAATTCCCACAATTGTTTACCCTGTAGTGTCTTTTCCTCTCTCCATCTTCTCTTCCTTCTCCTCCTGTGGTTCTGTCTCAGTCCCCAAAGCCCAGGCCCCAAAACCCTGCCTATTTTTCTTCTGCCCAGGGATAGGCTGTAGACACCTTTATTCAACCAATAGTTTTAAATCAAAGAGCAAGGTTACAAAGCATCACTTGGTGTACATGAGGATTCCCTCATCCCCGAGGCTACCAGATCTTGGGGGCCAGTATTTAGCATTAGAATACATAGCAAAGACCAAACCTCAACAGACAGAGATTGTATTCTCTCCACAAAAGGAGAATTTTCTTCTCTAACATTGTGTTTTACAATCTTGAAAGGAAGAAGTTTAAGTGAGCTAGAAGTTTAACTGATTTCTGGAAGATAAAACAGATGAGAAATATTGTTGAATAAATGTGCAAGTGTTATACGTGGGAAAGTTAAAAAGGAAGGTAAGATTCCCTTTCAAGGCCCAGACTCGCCTCTAGATAGGTGATGTTTAAAGGAAACTGAATTGGGCCAAGGGACAAAAATTCAAATTGTTTGGATTAAACTGTCCCCTCACTGGCCACACAAGTGAGTCTTCCCAAGACAGGACTTGTTCCTTGGTTGAATCCTATGGGTTTCTCTCTACAGTGGCTCAGGGAGAAGCAGGGTATCTGAGGACAGTCTTTCTGAGGCGTTCTGCCTGCCTGACTCTTACACACCTGGGTATCCCAGGAGAGGCCTGTCAGCCACAGGCCTGCTAGCACAGGCAACTATCCTCTGCTTTTCTTTAGGTGAAGGATAGAGAATCAGAGCTGAAGGTGGATAATGAGCTGACAATCCTTTTGTGTTGAAGCGCATTGAAGATGGGTTTGGGAATGGTGCTGGACTGGAGGATGGAAATGGCTAACCACAAGGAAATGGTGGCTCAGGTGGTGGGAAACCATGAGAGCCATGGTGTTCAGGGTTCCCAGCTCAGCCAAATTTGCTTTATTTTTGTTTTGTTTTAAGCAGTGGACTTAAAGCTCACCTATATTTTTAAGTGATATATAAATATACATATTTATAAAATATTAAAATGTAGCCAGGAGTGATCGTACACACTTACAATTCTGAGGCAGGAAAATTTCAATACTGAGGCCTGACTAGACTACATAGTGAAATATGGGGTTTAAAAACAAAGGCCATACAGTAAATAAAATGTGGTATGTATTTTACACATTAAATATGGTTCAACTCATATAAATATATGGTAAATGACCTTAGAGGCAGAGGATTACCTGTGCAGAATCCCTTCCTTTCTCTCTAGTCCCTGAGGTAGATTCCAAAGAACTTACCTTAAATATTGTGCATCTAAAATTTTCAACTTAAAATTTACTGAGCTGCACAGCAAAAGTAGATGAAGAGGAATGGAAAGATGTTAGAAAGGCAGGTCAGGTTGTCTGTTTTGAAGAGTTTGAATGTCTATCGAAAGTTTGCATTTCATTTTTCATAAACTGGAGAATATTAGATATAATTGGAATATTTTAAGGTGCTTGAGATATATTTGTAAATATCATACATATACAAATAGTGATGTATGTAGTTATAATTTATGCTAAATGAGTGTATATGTGTGTGTGTGCAAGTATGTACTGAATACTTGAAGAAGGGACAGTCAGAATGGAACAATTAGTTCAGCCTGGAGTCTAGGAAGGATCTAGGAAAGGAAGAGTCATGAGTGTTACATGTGGGAGGAAGAACTTATCAGACTGTGACAGACCATGTAAGTGGGAAGAACCGGGTGAAACAGAAATGTCTTTGAGGGTCAATCCAGATCAGCCAGTGGAGTCAGTCCTGCCATTAGCATAGATAGAAAAGGACATAGGACAACGGGTGGGTTTTAGAAAAAGGTTGTTTTGCTTAGGATATTAAGAGTGTCAATTTCAGAGTCCCAATCAGTTAGGGACAAGAAGGGAGGCTGGGCAGACATCCATGTACTAAGAAGTACAATTTAGAAAAGGATGGTAATGAGAGAGGGGGTGTGGGTGGGGCTAGAAATTCTCATGTCCTTGCCTACAGAGGGAATAACACTTGTCTCAACAAGAAGACCCAGTGACAAAGAGCTCCGTTGTCTGTTTCTTCGGAGTCACAATCTTAACCTTCATGGTTCCTCTGTCTACAGGAACTGTGCCTGTGTGATGTTCAGGTGCTCCATTAAGCATCTCTGGAGAGCCATGGCCTGATTATATGTGGTAAGTGCACCATGCCCCACACAGGACTTGCTTCTGAAGGTTTGTAGGCAAGACAATGTCAAATGGTGTCTCTGGAGCTGTAATCTGTAACTAACCATGCCTACTAGAGTCCTGCTATCCCATGAACCATGCCCCTCAAAAATGATCAATTAAACTGTAAGGCCTGTGAACAACTTTCTGAAGAGTGTTTTAAACAACTGGGATTAAAGGTTAAAATGCACAAACAATAAGCCTTCTTGTTCCTGACATGTGATCATTTTAGTCAAGCTATCCAGGAGAAACCAAAATGCCTCTCTTGCCTGCAGGGGCCTTGGCTAGATGCCCACCATCTGGCAGTCCCTTGTTCTCACCTGGCTGTCCTGTTGAAGGGGACTCCAATATAGAGCAGGTGCAGGTGCCCTCACAGCTGTGTCATGCTGTCATCCACTCCCAGGGAGCCAGAGGAGGCTGGCTTTTGTGAAGCACCGGAAGAGGCAAGCTTCTTGGCTTTGCTCCAAAATAGGGGTGTGCAGTGGGCAAGCATACATGGGATTTTCCTTGTCTTTCTTCTGCTGAATGACACCACAGGGATGCATCTTCTCTCCAGCTTCATTTGGAAGGGGCTTGGGGATTAAGCAACCTATATATGTGGAGATTATCTTATCATTGAAAGGAAAGGTGCAAATACACGCAGCTTCCAGTGTCATTTTACATCCCTCAAGTCAGTAGGCATTGGTCAGTGACAGACACAGGTCCCCACTTTGGACTGCCCTGCTTCATTCTGAGATTACCTCTATGGTTCCCCTGACAACCTAACTATGGGCTCTATCCAGGGTCATCCTCCTCAAAATACACTGCAGAAAGTTTCCAGCTACTAAGATTAAAGGGGAAACGTAATACTCAAGTTGGCAAGGATGCAGGAGAACCAGAAGAACATCATAGATTGATAGATTGATGGTGATAGTATGAAGTGAGATGCACCATGGGAAAATATTAAACTGCTCAAAGAGACTCAGGAAGGCTTGACCTAGATTCTTTTTTTCTTTTTTTAAATTGGGTAGTAGGAAAGCAATACATAGTCAACATGAATCATCTTTTGACTTTTGGTATTTTCTGAGTTTATGATCCATGTACAAGATTGTCTTTCCTGCTGGGCAGTTGGCCCTGAGAAGATAAACCGCCAGGACTCTTTCCACTGAAGAGAGTGTTTGCAGTATAGAGTGCTAACCAGTTGAGATATTTAGCAGGTGAGTTGTAGGAAATGCATTTTTAACCTCTGATAGTTTCAACTTCTCAAGTTTATGGGATGTAATCCTATCATGAGTGAAAGACTACCTGTGTGCTAACACTGAACATCATGTACTATGACTTAGCACATTCATGCCTAATCAACAGAGACCAAACAGTTCACATATCAGCAAAATACATGTATGCAGTGGCCACAATATTTCCTCATAGCTCAAATCTGGATAGAGCATGCCTGCTTATCTTTACTCATCCAGTTTTCTTAGCAAACACTCAAGGCTGAGAAGGCTGAGAGGCTTCTTAAACAGGTGGTCTATTTAGTTCACAGTTCTAAGGTTTAAGAGTGTAATAAACGTTGGTTGACTTGAGTGAGGGGCTCAATGCAGAAAGTAGGAGAGTATCAGAACAGAGGGAGGGAAGGAGGGAGGGAGGGAAAGACAGAGACAGAGACAGAGACAGAGAGGAAGGGGGACAAAGAGAGATCATATTACCAGACATGAGTCCAGAGTGAGATACTCAACCAAAACCACGGCAAGCAATGTCTATAGCCCCATGATAGGTGATTCTTTGTGACTAGCTCAAAGTCCCAAATAGCTCCCTTGCCCATCTCAAGAAGAAATTGAAGTATTCAGTCACACAATCAGATAGTAAACAACCACAGGAATGAATAAACTCAGTTCTCTACCTCAATATGGATGAAACCCACAAACATAATATTGAGTAGCCAAACAAGAACAGACGTACTGTTATCACTCCGTTCCACTGACTCAAACCCAGACAAAAGAGACCATTAGTATTGAAAACAGGTTGTGGAAGCTGGTCATGTGGTATCTTGGTGACTGGGGCCAAGGAATGCCCAAAAATGCCACCATACAACAGGCTTCACACAAAGACTTATTGGGAAGCGGGGGGGGGGGGGAGACACACAATGATTGCTTCTAAGCAAGGATGGAAAAAGACAGAGACACACCAAGTTGTGATGGTGGGCTCTAGAGAACATGCACAGTAGAGAAAATGTGTCACATTAGCTGTGAGGGAGGGGGGGGGAATATTGGTACTGAATCATTGAAGGCAGGGAGATGCCTGGTTCTGGACCGTGACAGTTCTCAGTTGACTGACATTCTTCCCTTTTGTTTATCATAAGAGTAAGGAAACGAAGGGGTGACTGGTGAGTTAGGAGTGGGGGCGTCATGCTCTTTAGACTGTCTGTCTGGGGACACTTACATCTTTGGGAACCCATGAAAGGTGGCATCCTGTGTAATACCGGGAAGAGAAGGCTGTTTCCCTTGCTGTCCAGGCTCTGTGGGACCATAGCGATTTGCAGGCCTTGTTGGAGCAGTTTGTAGTCTTTAATTGATCTGATCTACTAGAACTGATATATATTAAGGATAGAGGGTAAAGTTAGGGAGTTTTGGGAGAAATTTTTCTGTTGGATAAACACTTAACACTTCCAGGTCCTGGTAATTGGGGGGTGGGGGATAGGGGAGAAATCTCACACCAGGGGAGTGAGAGAAATCCCATCCTTAGAAATTGTCAGGTGAAAACTTAGGGGTACTTATCTGGAGTCCATTTGAACTGTGAGAGGTAGATTCAAGTTAATTAATTCCCTGAAGCTTACAAGACTTTTTTTTCCCCTTTAAATTTACATAAGGAGATAAAAGTTTTGAATATATTAGCATTGCCACTGTTTGTAATCTGCATTGAAATCTACGATATAGAAGACGCAGTAGACTCATGCCTTTGAGTCATAGTAAAAGCTTTGGAACCCAAAAATGATTCTGAGTTAAAAGCATGAACACTTTTCCCAGAGGGCTGGGTATACAGAGTGGACAGAGATGTTTTTAGCACAATTGAGAAGAATTTTGAGGTTATTCTTAGAGGACAACCAAAGGAAATTTAAAGTCTGGAGCTTGTGACTATAATAATAGCAGTCAGAGCTTACCAGAGCTAGATTAATGGCTTACCAGGACTCCATTGTTAATGTTAAAACTCTAAACTTTTGAAGTCTTAATACAATAGAGAGAGAAAGAAATCCGAAACGTTTTTCATATACTTTTAATCACTTTCTTATACCTTTACAACTTGCATTTCCATACCTGAAAAGACCTTCTTAGATCTTTTTATAACTTACATAAACTTGATTTTTCTCCCATCCAACCATTTGCAATGAGACAGGTGGCTGGTTACTGAGAAGTCATTGAACAGCAAGAACCTTTAAACAAAGGAATAATTAAAAGTTATTTTGAAACCTGTTTTGTGAATTTATGTCTTTTTAGAGTCTGGTAGCAAGGTAAACTCTCCTTCTCAACTGGAGACTAGCATTTCTAGGAAGGTGAGGCCTGAGGCCTGATTTCAAGGAACTAAAAAGGCAGTTGCACCCTTGGGGAAGCAACAAGCAAGATCATATGCTTGTTGCTGTTAAACTGACAGAGCTACAAATAGTCAATATCATCAGAGATCTGAGAAGAATAATTATAGCAGGAAGTATGATCCAAATGTCCTAGTTATCAATTAAAATGATAGACTTACCTTCTACCTAGATGGTTGACCTAGGCTTCAGTGGTCTCTGCTCTTGATGGTTTGTTGGGAACAATGGCCATAGGTCTTTAACTGTCAGACAGGACAGCTACCACAAAGAGCAGCAATGGCTTTTGGTTGCCAGACTCAGGTCAGAGAGATTTTCTAGTGGAGAAGGAACTTGGGAAACTGACCTAACTTTGACCAGGTGGAGCAGAGCAATCAACCCCCAAGTATACACAGTTTGCGCAAAGCCCTGGCAGCAACTAAGGTATAGGACAGTTTTCCCCAGTAGTTAGTGTTACCACAATTCAGGGGGAGTTGTGCTCTATTTTTTATTTTTATTTATTTATTTATAGAACATAGAGCTCCTGGTAGGAGCTGGCTTGTCTATTAATGGAAATTGTTTTTATAATAAAATTTTAAATGCCATATTCAGCAGATCTCTGAAGAGTTTGAGGACCATCTATCAAGCATACCTGGGTTTAGGCTTAACCTTGAAAATACACTAACTTATGTGTCTTAATTATCTTTAATAGTATATAATACAATAGTAACTTATATAAGATTAGTATTTCATAGATTATTAAGTTTGAGTCTTAAATATTTGAATTAATTGAAGATCCTATAGCATCAAAATAAAACTTTAAACCATAAATACAGTCCATAGGACACTGGAAACTTTTCTGATTTCCCCCCCCCTTTTCTTAAAGATTTATTTTATATATGTATATATACACACTGTTGCTGTCTTCAGACACACCAGATGAGGGCGCCAAATCCCATTACAGATGGTTGTGAACCACCATGTGGTTGCTGGGAATTGAACTCAAGACCTCTGGAAGATCAGTCAGTGCTCTTAACCACTGAGCCATCTCTCCAGCTCTCATCCCTTTATATGCACAATCTCAGAACATCACAAGATTTTTGTATGACTCAGTTTATCTAATTATCTAAAACTTAACAAAGTGAGCAAAGACAAAGAAGCTGGAGAAATATTATTGCAAACCCAAGTAGACCTTAGGAATTTATAAAACTTTTGTACTAAATATACCTTGTTTATTAAACACATATCATTATTTATCTAAATTTTCTAGAGGCTTGGTGTTGAACAGTTGGGTGTAAATCACTAAGTCAGTGTTTATCAACCTGAGGAGACCTTTATAAACTTAAATTTTATCATCATCCAAGAATCCATACTAATCCAAAATGTTCTGGAGATCTGCTCTGGTCTCCTTAGTCCATAAAGGAGAGATAATGATAAACGAAGATCTCCTTATGACAAAGAAGCTTTCTAAGTACTGCTTTATGCCTCATGGTCATCTTAAGGTGGTGAAGTCACATGGCATATACACTTTAACCTTAGTAATGATAACTGCCAGTTACATGGTTATCTATTTTGTTACATAAGAAACGAATCCAAATTATACATACAATATATTCTAAACAAGAGCAGAATTAACATATTTAGTATATTGTAGCAAATTAAGATTACCCATGTATAGATTTTTAATTACAAGCCTTTAAAGTTTAAAGCCAAATTTTGTGAATAGATTCTTTAACCACACTCAATGGACTTACAAATCCTGAGATAAAGACTATTTACACAATAGTCTTAAAGGATCTCATGAGAGCAGAGCACAGGGAATAGGAGAGATGAAAGATGGTTAAGAGTGGGAAGCAGGCAAAATGGAGAACAGAGCAAGTTTAGATATAAGACATTTGGGGATTGTCGTGGCTATTTCTCATTGTCAACTTGACTATATCTGGAGTGGATTACAATCCAGAGTTAGAAGGCTCCCCTGTGATCTAGATCTTGAGTCTGGAAGACACAAGTTTCAGGTGTGGTGATACGCACACCTCTGATCTGGGCCACACCAGCTACTTAAGGACACTGGAAGGAGGAAGAGTCAATCTTCTTTGCCTGCGAGCCTCGTGGGACTGAGCGACTGCTGGATCCTCGGGTTTTCATTCACAGCTACTGCTGACCATTGTTAGGGAGTTTGACTATAGACTGTAAGTCATTAACAAATTCCCTTACTATATAGAGACTGCCTATAAGTTCTGTGACTCTAGAGAACCCTGACTAATACAGGGGTCATTTGTGCCATGGCAGCAGCTGATATCATTTGTGAGAATTTGGCAATCAACTGCATCAATTTTTGGTCATTGCTATAGGAATAAAATCGGAGTCCATGGAGGAAGAGAGAAAGGGTTTCAAGGAGAAATCCCACAGGCAGGAATTTCTACAAGTTCTAAGAGGGAGCTGAGGGCAGAAGCTGTGAGACTGCAGGCAGGAGCTGAGAGAGGACAAGGCCATAAAGTATCAAAGAAGCCAGGAGCTGCAGACCTGCAAACTACAGAGAACAGGAGAAAAGGAGATAATAAGCATTTTTAGTACGGATTCCCAAATGTGAGTAACATGCCAGAGCCTATGGTTCATGATATAGGAATGCAGACCACTGACCACTTGTGATCCACTAGCACCTTCCAATGAAATTGTAAACTACCTAATTCTTCTAGAGAGTTCCCCCAGTTCCCTATAAGAAGGCCTACGTGCCTTTTTCTGGGGTTGTCATTTTAAAGAATGGTTGACCCACACCTGCTGGATGTTTCTGCAGAATAAACCACGTACTATCTGAGTCTGGGGCTTTCTTTCAGTGATGTTTGGTTCCTTACAGCCAAACATTGAAAGGTCACTTCCTTGGACTCAGCAAAGTATGTACATGAACAGAGAGGGATAACTTACCAATTGCCAGTGATGGCTGGAGGGCTGGGGGATTACAGAGCAGGAAGATGAACCTGTTGTGCATGGAACCGATGGGTCAGATCCCAGTGTGGCTCAGACCCTGGACGGGAGCACAAACACTGGGAATTCCTATCCAAGTCACAGAACCAATAAAAAGGTTATTCAGTGAAAGAGTATCTTGGCCAAGGAAAGAGTATTTGGGGGCCAAGGAGTGCCACCAAATCCCACCACACAGCAGAGCTCACACAAGAGATTTATTGGGGAAGGGCACAAATGGCTGCCTCTGAGCTGGGATGGAAAAGACAGAGATAGGCCGGGTCGTGATGGCTGGCTTCGTGTGTGTGTGTGTGTGTGTGTGTGTGTGTGTGTGTGTGTGTGTGTGTAGCACAGGGAAAATTTGGTGGAAATGGTGAAGAGTGTTGCATTAATAATGACAGGACCATTCATTGGTGCTGAGACATGGACGGGGGGAGGGGCTTGGTTCTGGAACATGGGCAGTTCTTAGTTGACTTACAGGCACGTGGAGAATGATCCCACTGGCCTGGCTGCTTCCTAGTTACCCCTGCTTCTTCCATTAGCGAAATACAAAGCCCCCAGACTAGCAGCTTGATGGTGCCCTTTTCCAGGGACCCGCTCCTGCTGTGCAATGGCTCTGCCTTTGCCCACCTCTTGATCTCCTTACAATAAAACTTCTTCCTAAGCCTCGCACTTCTGTGCCTTATGCATTTCATTCTTAAAAATATTGAGACAAGAGCCTGCAGCAACTGACCTACAAGTTTTGTGAGACCGTGAGCTTTAAGCAGCCTAACCCTGAGGTAAAGGTCACTTAGAACATCTTGGTTGTTCTCAGGACTCCTGCTTCCTCTCATTTCACATAGCATCAGCAGCCAACAAAATAGCTATGCTGTAGATGTGGGTGTGGACGACAGGAAAGGCACAGGAGTGGCCCTTGCAGAGCCACCAGTGACTATTGTGGTTTTTGACCTACAGTGATTGATGTGCTCACTTGTGAAACTTCTCAAGACACACACCTACTCTGGGTCAATATTCGGACAGCGTATATGAAATAAAACCAAACTACCACACTTCTGATGACAGTGTTGCAGCTCTTAAATTGGACTTCAAATCTGTCCAGCGTTCAGTTTCCGCATCGACATCCCTAGTCTGACTTTCGATCTGTCCTGACTATTGCCTGTGTTGCACCTTCCCAGCTGAGCTTTCTTTTCAAATATCACTCCAGTCTTTGGTGCTCTGAAGCATCTGTGCATTTAGCTTATCTCAGTCCTTCAGGATGGATTCTTCTCTCATGTTTGTCAACTTGACGACCCAGCTCAAACAAAACATCAAATGGTCTGGAAATCCCTCCCTGCCTCACTGAGCCAGTGCATTTGTTTCTTCTCTTGACTACATCGTTATTGAACACCCTTTGCTTTGTTCAGGAGGCAAGCCTTCCTATGTACTTATTAAATTAATGGTTTTGTTTCCGGCGGACTTGTGTTAATAGGAATCACATTTTGAATATCCCCCTGGCATGATAGATATAGAGACTGTGCTTGGGAATTATGGACCTGAGCAGTTCCTGTTCTGTTTTACTTAGAGCCGCTGCCCCAGCCTGGCCAATGATCTGTGGTCGTCAAGGCTCTCTTTGTGGTAACCTTCTATCTTTTGCTGGCTTTGGAAGCAGCTGCAGATGGATGATAATTTTATTTATCTTTTATCTTTGAGGGGATGAGAATGAGAAATAAGAAACATGGCACATGTGTTTATTTCAACTTAAAATAATATTTTAATCTACAAGGCACAGGTGAAAATAAAATAGGACCAAATTCTCCACATTCTTAGGATTCTTGATGTTTTCTTGGGCTGTGTTTCATTTTCTAGTTACAAGTCAAAGTAAGTTCTAGATAACGATGTTTACATATTTCAAGGATTCAGGTCTTTGCACATTGAACTGATCATGGTGTGTGAGCCAGGTATGATCTTCCAATGTTTTAGTTATTAGGGAAGAAATAACAGTGAATATAATGAAGTTGGTATGTTATTGTCTGTTACAATTCACCGATATGAAAATACACTAATATAAGCATGGAGAGGGAGGGAAGGAAAAACTTAGGTGGTTTAAAAAGATGTCTAGCTGCCTTCAGGGCTGTAGAAGAAAAACAGAAACAAATGAATAAAAATTCATGCTAATACTAGACATACCAATTGGACGTATTTTGGAGACCTCTCTTGCTTCTCATTTGATGTACATCAATTTAAAGCCCCACACTCCCTCTGAAATTACAGCCACCTAATTCTACATCTACCCAGGAGACAGAAATGAGCTAAAAAGAGACTTTCTAATCAACTCTTATAATTATACAGTCAGATGGAAAATACTGATAAGTAAGATTTATTCTTAGTTGTGAGCTTTGCATATTTAGAGGAAGATGGGTGGGCTACATCCCTGAACAGGCTTGGTCTTCACAGGCTATCTTACATGTTAAAGAAAAAGCTATGTGTTAGGGTCCATTTCTATAATTTGCATTATTCATACTTATTTTATGATGCCTGTAATGTCTTCTCATGGGGTAAAGATCTTTGTGTAACCCGAGTCAGAGTGCAGGGAGACCGTTCTCCTAAGTAGCAACAGAAGAAGGAGCCAGCACACATCTGGTCACTTCAGTGAGGTGCCAGGACTCAAACCACACAGTTCACTGGCTTCAGAGTGGATGCCCTGACTCATGCCCGGGTCACTGGAGGCTGACTTGGCGGCTCCCATGCTGTCTTAAGAAACTCAATGGAGTTTAAAGGAACTATCTCTCTGAATTCAGAGTACTAGAAGATGCTGGAGGCCCCTATGTCCCATGAGCCAGAGCAAAATAAACACTTTCCAGTTTCTTCTTGCAACATGTTTCAGAAACACAGATGCGCCCTCCCCAGAGTAACTCTTAGTCTCAGGCATACTCCCTGAGGACCTCCAGAATTAACGACATTAATTGTTACAAACAAGCAGTATCTTACCCATCTGACCTCAGAAGAAGTCCTCCTGTATCAACTGTGTTTACCTATTTCCAGGTGATGAAATGAAGACAGCCTGGAGTCTGTGTCTTCCACACTCCTGTATTCCTGTGTGGTCCCTGCCATCTGTGACAGCTTGCTTCTCTGGATCTCTGGCATCCTTTGAGCCATCCAACCCTCCTAGACTACATGGGGCTTTAGTGACATCTCACACAGTTGTTTGTTCTTCAGTAAAAAGCCAAACTTCATGCACTGAATAGTAGCTACCAAGTCTTAGGAAATTAAGCTTCCATTGCTTTAAAGTGTCTCATCAGTCGTAATTCAGTTTATTGCTGCAGTTAAACTAGCCCTCCAGGACCACCCTTTAACATCACAAAGCCTCGAGCTTCTTAGATGGAATTTTATCATGTCTAGTTACATGGCAGACATGTCAGTATATAGACACACGTGTTTCTATTTACTTACTTTCCATTTGTGAAAATGACCACGCAGAACAGTAAACATCGGTTGGGATGGTATCTGGGAATAGACGAACAGTGGAGACTGAGCCCATTTTTGCTCTCTCACATCTCTAACACGTGAAGGCATCAGTGAGCATCTGCCAATTAGGTGCTCTTGATGCATTAGATGGCCCTGCTGATTCTACCCAGCTTTACCATCTGAGGGAGAGGCATTCAGAGGGCATCACCTTAAAGGGCACCATCCACTCAGGACTGTCAAAGTTTTGAGTTCACGCTTTGGACCTGCTACTGACTCTCTGTGGTTCTAAGTGATTAAATAAAATGTTGTGGTTAGAAGCAGCAGTTGATTTTTATCATGGGGAATCAGCTAATTAATTAGCATGGCATACGATTTCATGGAAGCAAGGGGGTAATGAGTGTGATCATTAGAATTGTGCATTTTAGATCTTAGACCTTCAGGTAAAGAGGTACTTGACAACAGGTGACTTCCCACTCCAGGGAGGGAGCAAGAGATCCCCAAGAAGATGTCATTGCCTAATCTGTAGTGAATCTAATTAAGAACAATAGGAAAATATGAGACTCTAATGTCCTGCTCTCTCTCTTTCTCTCTCTCTTTCTCTCTTTCTCTCTCTCTTTCTCCCTCTATTCTTTTTCTCTCCTCTCATGCTCTCTTGTTCTCTTGTGAGACCAAACCTTTTGGTTTCAGACTTCATTTTAGAGAATTTGACGTAAGGTTTGAATTCAAATTAACTGACTAACTGTCACCTAGCACCAGTCTCCAGGTTAACCCCCTGACACGCCCAACAAGACATGCATTAGCACCAGTTTCCAGGTTATTCCCCTACAAATCTGCACCTCCAGGTTACAAGCCTGCCTCTGACACTTCACTTCCTAACAACCAACACTCAGGAGGAAAACAGAAGTTAAGTTTATGGTTTGGTTCCCAGCACCAGGCAATTATGTTAAAGGCCATAATGGCTTCCCAATTAAAGCGTACCAGGTTAGACACTCCCTTCTTTCCTCTATAAATGCTTGCTGGAAACAGAGCTCAGGATCCCCTCCCATTCTCCTGTGTTAGAGATGGTGGTGCAGCCCAAGCTCCAGCTTAAATAAAGAGACCCTAGAGTGGTTGCATCGGAATCAGCTCCTTGGTGGTCTTTTTGAGGTTCACATACATTTCCTGGCACATCACTCTCTTTCTCTCCCCTAAGCCTTTTATTTTTCAACATTTCCTCCCCGCGCCCCCCAGAATATTGTTGTGTGCTTCCTTAAAACAAGGTCTTTGTTTTGTGAATCACAGATTAGACAGAGTAGGCAACCACAGAAGGCCTTGGAGGGTGGGTGGTTCAACATTACAATCTTACCAATCTAATTTGCTGAGAGCAACCCTTGCAACTTTCCTGCTGTGAGTTTACCTGTGCTACTAGTAAAAGTGACCTGCCTATCCTCCAATCATTGGTCTCAGCTCTGATGTAGAATATTACATGAGAAAAGTAGTTGCTTGAACTCATTCCTCCTGATGCTTCCCTACTCTCAAGATGGTCTTTTCTGGCAATACAGGGCCATGTATGGGTCCTTGTCCCCTCCACACTCACCCTCACTTCTGTAGACACAGTCTTTCCAGTTGTGGACAGTCATCAGCAATGGTGTTGACTTTGCTGTCTCCACACCCTGATATCTCTTCTGTTTTACTGTTCTGCTCCCAGTGAACACCAAGGACTCATCTTTTCAGGGCCCTGGGCTGATTCTTCTCACAGAAGAATCTTCTGAGCTCTGATTTGGAATCTCTAGGGATCTATGATCAAGCTATCTCACCTGTTCCCTCTAACCAGGGCTCTTATGAGTCTATCCAAATGCATTTACTATTTGTCCACCCATGCTCCATAATATATCTATGTAAAAGCCTCTAATGGGAGAGTGTAGTTATTTAAACATAGATTTCTATTTGAGGAGTTCCTAGTGTGAGTGGAAAAGATGTGTCTGGATAGTCTATGCAGAAGGACAGAGCTTGGAACTGTCTCCAGAATACCATGGCAGCCAGCACAGAACTTCATGCATAGCCACTGGGCCTTGTGCTGTTTCACTGGGCCAGGTTCTTTTCATCCCGGTACTCTGATGTTTGTGGCAGGCTCCTTGGCATCGGCTTCTGGCTGGGTCTCCATCTACCAGCTGCACTGATGAATCAGGTGCACGAACAGACTTCCTCACACTGCCATCTCTGCTCACATATTGAGGTCCTGTCTAGTGCTTTGAATTTACATCCTTTCCCTGAGATAGGGACAGTGTAATAGCTAACAAAGAATCTCAGAGCCACATAAAGATCAAAGCAGGGTGTCATACTTAGTAGCTGGGTGAGGTACTAAGTATGTTTCAGTAAATCAGCTTATTTGATCTAGGAGTATCTTCTGTTAAGACAGATAATTAAACTTACAGAATTGTGAAGTTAGAAGTTGATATATATGAACCTCTGATAGGTACTAAAGGAATCATCGGCTCTTTGGTCTCCTGTACATCAGCACTCCCAAATCAACCAAACAACCATACACATTCACACATATTCATACATATATTCATATATACATACTTACATATATACTATATATACAACCATGCATTCTTACATATATACAACCATACACAGACACATGGATACATAAACATAAACATATATTCACATGCATACATACCTACACACAAACATCTATATGTATACATATTTACCTACATGCAAATGCACACATCCACATCCATGTACACACTCACATGTGTACACACATATCCACACATACATACAGATAAGCATCCATGTATACATGCACATATCCATTCATATACTCTCTTAGTTTGTTTTAATTGCTATGGTAAGACACCATGACCAAAGCAACTTATAAGGAAAGAGTTTAATTGGATTTCTAGTTCCTGAGGGATAGAGTCTAAGATGCTGGAGTGAAGGCATAGTGATAAGTGCTCGCAACAGCAGCTGAGAGATCACATCCTGATCCAGAAACAGGAGGCAGAGAACACACTAGGAATGGCACAGTCTTTTGAAACTTCAAAGCCTACCCCCAGTGACACACCTCCTCCAACAATGCCACACCTCCTAATCCTCCCCAAGCAGGTTCATCAACTAGGGACTAAGTGTTCAAGTATATGAGTCTATGGGGATGGCCATTCTCATTCACACCACCACATATACAGACACACATGCACATTCATAATACACATATAAGCACACACATACATATACACATATAGTCACATAAAATACTCACATAGGTACTCATCTATAACATCCATCTGTGATTGTTTCTTTGATTTTCAACTTGGCAACAACAGTCCATTTTTAGTAATGACTTCTTCAACTAGACATTGAAATAAGGAGCAATGGAAAGAGGTTCCTCATGTTATCTTTAAATATCATTGAAGTACATTTACCATTGGCTTGGGAAAGGGCTGTGGAGTAAGGATGCACATTCTCTTTACCACTCCTCAACTTGCAGTGTGTTTTCATTGACTCCAATGAAGAATAACTGCCTTTATCAGAGCAACTGCATATGGTAAGAAGTCACAATTGTAGAGTTGTACAAGATCCACCTCTGTCTAACTGTGTGATCTTGAACCCTGGTTCATTTATTAGTGAAGCATTTTTCAAATTATTGTCCCACCACCCCTAGTTTAGGAGATGCTTGAGTTAATGCCCATAAAATGGGAAGTGAGAATGCAGTCCCAGCAAGCACTGCATCTGTGCTGACTTGGATCTGTCTGTCCTCAGAAGCAGCAGCAGCATTTAAGGCAAGCTCTTGCTAGTGTGTAAGTAAACACGTGGATGTTAACTGACTTAACACAACCATGAGAAAGAGTGGTTTTTATTTGCTTATCAATCATTTGTATCCTTCACTGACTGATTTATCATTTGAGTTCTTTCTTAAAATTTGGGTTTATATTCCCTAACCATTTTTTAATTTTCTTCAATTAATAATTTCAAAGAACTCTTTTTTTAAAAAAAAATTAAGGAGTATGTCTAAAAATCAATAAATAGAATGCTTATTTGTTTACCCTCTGTTAGAATTGTTTGGAATATGAACATACATATGAGTTAAGTTGTACAAATTCTATACCATATACTGAAATATGTATTATGTATGGATGTTCAAACACATTGAAATGTATTAAACATAATATATAGTGTCACACAGATATGATATCCCCTATAATATACCATATACTTTATATTCAGAATAAATTTTCTTCAGAATAGGAAAGAGGAAGTTTAGACTTCCCTAAAAGAAATGTTTCACACTAGATACCGAAATGCTTCTCAAGAATTGCTCCTATGCTTGGTCATATCTAGATAACACAGCGAGCTTACTCCATTGCTTACAACTCTTAAAATTGCAGCTGGTGTTTTAGTCTCACAATCAATATCCGATTATGCATTTTATTAGGGACATAACTCCAGGTCTCATATCTGTAAGCAGTGACCAATGAGCCAATCTAATTTTTTTTTTTCCCAGCTGCCTTTTCAGTCCTGAGTCAGTGGGCCCACTATTGTACTGAGGCTTTCTGTTAAGAAAATTTGCAGGGGAATAGAATGAATAACCAGAATGCATATCTGTTTCTCTCCTATGAAATTTTATTTGCTGACCTTGTATATCATAATATATTTTTTTTTACAATTCATTTGATATATTCAGTTATGTGATCATATAAAAGTTCTTTTGTACAAATTTCCCTAGCAGAATGACCATTTTATATTTTAGAAGACTAGGTATAATGATAAAGGTAGACTTGCAGAATGTTTACCTAGTACCTGAAATTGGTTTTTTAATATATATTTTTTGCTTATTTATGTGTATGTATGTGCCTATGTGTATGTGTCTACCACTTGTCTGCAGGTTCCTGTGGATGCCAGAAAATGGCATCAGATTCCTGGGAGCTGAGTTACAGGCAGTCTCAAGCCTGTGGGGTCTGACAACGGGGATTCTGGTTCCCTGGAAGAGCAGAAGTGTTCTTAGCTGATGAACTATCACTCTAGTTCTCTGAGATGGCTTAAAAGATGTTAGGCAAGTTTATTTTTTGTTAATTTTCATAAATAATAGATGCTGTTGGTAGTTGGTATCATACTCCTCAGATAGAGAAACTGAGACTCTGTATAGTTCTGTATAATTTACCCAGGAACATTCAGTTAGCAATAAAATGGGAGATGAACCTTCCACAAGGTGATTTGGGCCTTTAGTTGGCAAACTTGCCTTGTATGCACAGATATAAATATTATCAACTGAGGGCTTTTTAGTAGCAAAATGCTTAAACTGATGACTTAAAAATCTAACTTTAAGCCAGGCAGTGGTGGCGCACACCTTTAATCCCAGCATTTGGGAGGCAGAGGCAGGTGGATTTCTGAGTTCAAGGCCAGCCTGGTCTACAGAGTGAGTTCCAGGACAGCCAGGGCTACACAGAGAAATCCTGTCTCAAAAAACCAAAAACCAAAACCAAAACCAAAACAAAACAAAAAAAATTCTAACTTTAAAAACAATGCAAAGAAGCATTTGATAGTCCTACTTCTAAATAATCTTGACTTTCCTTTTCGGTTTGCACATTTTAGCCACAATAGTCACTAGAAGATTCAGAATTTAAAAGGCTGCGACCACAACTCTATGGTGGAAGAGTCAGGTGCTTAGCATGCATGAGGCCAGGGGCCATCTTCACCTCAGAGAAAAATAAATAAAAATAATAAAGCCTTAACATGGCATCTGCAAAGTGCTTTTATGTTCTGGAACATTCTTGGAATCACCTAGATTGTTGTAAATATCCAATGCTTTGTTCACGTGTCCTTGACTTCAGAGAATACATAATTTCAAACCCAGGAGAGGAACTCCCATTACTCAGGCAGGGCATCTTACCCATGCTTTGTGGCATTAATTTTTTTCTCAGTACCTTTGTGTGGCTCATGATGTTTCTGTTTTATAGATGAAGATGCTGCAAGATGATAGCTCAGGTTCATAGTTGTAGAAATTTATAAACTTGGTGATTAGAACCCATCTCTTAAGGCCATCCGAAGATTTAGTTTTTGTTCATTTTATATGTTCCTTTCTCTATAAAGATCTGGACACAGACTGCAGATGGTTGTCTCTGCAAGATTTCATATCCCTATGTGGTGGGATGCTCATGGTGTACCACAGCAAAATGAGTAATGACCAAGAGCCCAAAGCAGCAGGCCAGTCATGGTACTGACTTCCATCTCTGGTGACTAAGATGGCTGACTACCAGGACCCTGCTTCCCTGGCTGGGAAAGAGGAACTCAGATTTACTTTGTATACTCAGTTCTGCTAAACAGTCCTTGCCTGGTAGCAATGGAGGACTGTGAGACTATGAGATTAGATTTTGTGGCCTCTGTGCCTGGTCATTGCAGTCTGTTTCCAGACTATCTGGCTGTCCTGTCACCATGCACTTTAAAGCCTTTCAGATTCGGAGTTTATCCTCTCAAGGTAGTCACTGTAGTTTTCTTATCAATGGCATTTTCCAGAGTTTTATGAAACCAAAAGACTTGTTGCCAAAACACTCCACATCTCTCCTTGCTCTCTGAGACCTAGAGCCCATGACCAGCCCGTCTTTAGTAAAATCTTAAGACTCAGTAAGTCAGAGAAAAGGAAAATTTCCTGTACCATCCGGGTATGTGTCCACTGATGTGTCTAGACATACAACTGGCTTTATTGTTCAGAATTGCTTTGGATGCGTATACCAGGGCCTTCTGGACAGGTGGTAGGTGTAATGAATGAGGGGGTGGCCACACAGTCTTGCAGGAAGTACAATTATGTTGATGTAGCCACAGTTCCAATGTTGTCTTAAAATTTGTTCATGCTGTCCATGCCTTGTGGAAGTTTATTTTCAAGGATAAAGCTCCACTGGAAGCTGGAGATATGATTCAGGATCTATCCACTCAAGCCCATCTGATGATGAATTGGATTGATTTATGAATGAATTGAGGAAAACAGCTTCATTCAGATCCCACGTTTGTGTTTCTGCATTGTGATTTATGCTACCCTATTTGCATTTCAATATAGTAATTACAACAGACTTCCACTTTTATTACATGGATTGAGTCTGAAAATTCTGTATAAGTAATTGAGGAGAAAAGATGCAAACATTCAGGAAAATCTTAAGAGTCCCTTAACTTCTAAACCCAAAGGAATGGTCCCAGGAATGATATGTTCTGATCATATAACTGACTTCATTCTAAATTAAAGGGGATTCCATCACCCAGCTCCACATTAGTGTATCAAGTGCTTTAATCTCCACAGTTTGGCATATGTGGCAGTAGGAGCACAGAGCAAAGGTCTTTCTTATAGTAGCTGTCCCAGCATGGTGATACTGGCCTATAATTCCTGCACTCAGAAAACAGAGGCAGAGGGGTTGCTGCAAGTTAGATGTCAGCCTGCTGAGCATAGCCAGCCAGGAATACAGAGTAAGATCTTGCCTCAAAAACAAAACACAAAACAACAAGTAAATGACAGTCAGTATCCGCCTTCTCCCACATGTTTCTGTTAATTTTTCTAGAAACTTAACTTCAATTTTGTATAAAAATGGTATACAAGCTCATTAGGAAGTTATCTAATGAATCTCAGATGAGGAGACTCCAATATTTAAAGTGACATCTTTAACCAAAAATTTAATGTGCTAACAAAGTGACACTGAAACTGCAAAGAATTTACAAAGTAATTAAAACATTTCCAAGAGCAAATATTGTGCCAGGGGGCAGGTGCAAATTGTCAAGTAAACAGTTTAGGCAGGAAACAGAATGGTTTCTTTGTAGACTCCCATTAGGAAGCAGACATGTGGCTGTATCTTCCTGTGTTGAAAGATTAATTATACCCAGCAGCATCTTCAGAATCAGCAAAGCTGGGTTCTCTGTGCCATGCAGATGAGGGTGTCTTCATAACGTCTGATTATTAAAATAAGTCCATTTGGAGATTTCAGGTAGACATACCAACTTGACTAGGGTTTAGTTTTCTTGCCGGTAATGTAGCCAGTCTCTGCTTACAGACATGATCTAGCCATAATGGTACCAAATGACCAGCCCAATTATAAAATGCATCACTGAACTGTGTTCATTATGACTTTAAATTAAAATTAAGTCCTGGATGCTTCAAGGTGTCTAAAAACAGTTTTATATTTGGATCTTTCTTGACTGTATAAATAAAGTTCTCCCATAAACATATGAATATTCAGCTGGGTCCCAGGACTGTAGTTGGATTTATTTTTCCCTTATGATATAAAACAAACTTAAACACTCAGTGTCTTATGTTGTATAGAGGCCCAGCTGCTAAGGACGTCTCTATTTCATGTGCCAAGAATTAAAAAAACTCACTGGGGTTCAATTGGAAGCCTGTATGTCTAGTGTCTGGTGTATATTCCGTGAGCCTTTATATACACTTAATTAAAATTGTATAAAGCCTAAGCTGATACTGTCTCCCTGGACTATGGGAGGCATGCTGTCTGCTGGAATCATTGCCAATGTAATTGCACCTTCTCTGCCAATAACAATGCTTTATATTCTTTGGGTTTTGGGCAAGCTTTAATATGAACTTTCTCTCCAGGTATTTTACAACACCATATCACACAATCAATGAGTAAATTTTTATAAGTAGTCTTAGAGAGAAAGAGAAGGTAAAAACTATTAGCTGAGAGAGCAAGAGAATGAGAGAGAGAGAGAGAGAGACAGAGACAGAGACAGAGAGACAGACAGACAGAGAGAGAAGTTTCTGAGGTGAGACCAGAAGGAGAACACCCATCCACACAATGTCTGCCACTTCAGCCTCCACAGAGGACAGGACCTGCTCCAATTAGCATTGACTCGCTGTGGCACACATTCTGAAGTCTTAAATAGCTGCTGGAGAAAGGAAATTTTGGGCAAAAGAGGAATTCTTCCAGCTAGAAGCTAATTGGGACCAAGGAACTCAAGCTTTCTCTGAAGTTCCCAGTCTGAACCTGGGCATCCAGAGAGCTGGGAAGCTGCGTATGCTTTGATTCTGGGCAGATGAGTCTGGCATGCTGGAGTTCTCCATGACCACTGACCAGTCATGAATCCTGTGAGTGAAGAGGAAAGTGTGAGCTATTTAATTTCTTTTGAAATTTTTTGCATGCACGTGTGCGCACACATGCATGCATATGTGTATATGTATGTTCACATTCTGATTTGACTAGACTCACTAGCCTGCCATCCCCAGGTATTTATCTTTCTTTGACTTCCCCCACCAATACCACTCACAAATGTGTGCTGTTACACAGGGCTTTTACACGGGTGCTGGAAATCTGAACTTGAGTCATCCAGCTTGTGAGACAAGCACTTTACCCAATGAGCCATCTCCCATGAACTCTAGGTCAAGATTTCATTCCATAAGGTTGTCTAAAGTCCACAGCAATGGAGAATTGCTCTTTGTGCACCATGAAAACATTTAGTGTAGCACAGTATAGCACACATACACATTTATTTTAATGTGTATGTTTGTGATGTGTGTGTGAATACATGTATGGCACATGAGTGCAAGAACCTGGGAAGATAGAAGTGGATGTTGGATCTCCTGCTGCTGGAGTGACAGGGGGCTGCGAGCAGCCTGATATGCTGGGAACTGAGCTGCAGTCCCCTGGAAGAGAAATAAGTGCTCCTAACAGCTGCCACAGCTCTCCAGCCCCACAGAAACCATTCTGTTTCTGGTTTGCACTTCAGCCTAGATCAAGCATATGTCCCACTGAGGTCTCTAAACAAAGTATTTGTCAAGTAGAAAAATTGCCATAATCGCAAAGATGGATAAGTGCATTGAGAGGAGAGGGTCACAATGGTGTAGTGTCAACATGGCAGTCTTGGGACTTCCCCTTGAAGAAGACCTTTGTAAGTACTGGGTGTTGCAGAACACCCTCACAGCCCTCTGCTACCTCACAGAGGCTTCCCTCCCACTTTGGCTAGACTGGTGTGGTGGTTGGAATAGGAATGGCCCCCATGGTTCTTATAGTTGAATGCTCGGTTGTTTGGGAGAGGCACTACTTGACAGGGATTAGGAGGTGTGTCCTTGTTGGAGGAAGTGTGTCACTGGGGGCTTTCAAATGCTCAAGTCAGGCCCTGTGTCTCTCTCTTCTCTTGGTGCTTGTGGATCTGGATATAGAGTTCTCTAGCTCCTTCTCCAGCACCATGTCTGCCTGCATGTTTCATGCTTCCTGCCGTGGTGAAAATGCACTATACCTCGAAACTGTAAGCCAGCCCCAATTAAATGCTTTCCGTTATAAGAGTTGGTGTAGGTATAGCGTCTCTTCACAGCAGTAGAACTGACGAGGATAGCCGATGTTACTTTTAACCTCATCTTGCACATGGGAAACAAAATTAATACATGTATCTTGAACTTGCTGCCAAAGTGATTATATCTCTACAGTATTAACTGGCTGGCATTCCCTTAGCTTTGGTGTCTGGAATCTGATGGCCCCTTAGCATCTGTTACTAAATCCTTTTTTAAGGCTGCTGTCCTAGTGGTTGATTTCCCACAAGGTCCAACAATCTTAAAATGCTAGTGTGCCATTCAATGCATAGTGCCTTCTGCACTGCCCGGGTCAGTTATGTGTCAAGCCAAGGGAAGTGAAACTCATAGGAAAGGCAGTCAAGAGGACCAAGGAGAGAAATTACAACAGGATGAAAAACAGCATGAAGAGGAGGAATTAAAGATGAGAAATAGAGACGTGAATACACATATATCGCAGGAAACAGCTACTTGGGTGCACAAAGCGGTATGTGAGGCTTGTTCAGTGACATCACTGAGGCCTCGCTGCACGCAGCTTAGAATCTAATGCAGTTTGACTGGCTTAATCCAAAAGAAACGACACACCAAAAATGAGCCTGTCAGCTGGAGTAATTGAAAAAGAAGAAGCTCTTTGAAATTTTATTTTTAAATGAACTTTGGGAATGTTAATGAACTTGATTGTCTCACTCAGAAGCAATGTTTCTCTTCTAGAAACCCTTCTATTCCGTCCCTACTCAGAGCAAGCCAGGCTATAAAATGACTGCAGTTGAGCTCAGTCCCTGAGAGTTTACACACCCACATGCACTGCCCCACCCCGGGAAAGTCCCTTCACTTCCCACATTCACACTTTGATATGTGTGACACCCATCTACCTCTTTCCTTCAGTTGGAGAAGGAAATGACCACTCAAAGGCTAAACATGGAAGAGTTTTCTCTGACAGGTTCCCTCTTCCCAACCCTATGTGTAACACTTACGGATGTTACAGTCATCACCATAAAAGCCTTCCACTGCTTTTTGGTAAAATGCAGCGAACCATTATCTGGACTGTTTGAATGACAAACATAGCTGTGCCATTGTGCCTTTGAGCCTGCCGTTGGCCTCTACAAGCCAGCTCAGCTGACATCCTTGCATGGATGTGTAGCCCTGCACAGCTTTTGGGCCCTCCCAGGGCAGGGAAGTGAGTACCTGGAGACTGGCTTTAATCTTGACTTCAGGGCTACAATGAAAGGAGTCCGGTGGGAGCCTTTGATGTGGGCAAACGTGCTAAACCACAGTCTGTACTTAATGAGGTGCATGAGCCTACCCATCCAGCTAACCAGCTGCTTTAGTCATGTTGTCGTTGTTGCTGCTGTTGTTGTATTGACACGTTTCTGCCATAACCACAACCCTCAGCCCACTTGGATGGGGCCTGGCTATTTGACTTCTCCTTTCCCTTACAGATCAACATTACTGTATCTCCAGATTGGAGGAGCTCAGCCCAAGTCAGGTCTTCATACTCCCTGCACTGTCTGATTCCAAGGCTAGGCATGCTGTATATGAGGTGGTAGTCTAGCCACTGTTGACCATCCAGGCTCATCAGAACCAGAGATTGACTCTCACAGCATGTTTTAAGGTCAACACTTCTTCAGCTGAGTCTCACTGATGTTCAGGACCACCTTCCTCATTTTCCAGCAGCACAGACATGGAACGAATCAAGCATACCCTTTAGCCTCATCTCCACCTTGAATTATGTTGAATTTCTGTGCATTCCATTGCTAGAGAGAATAACACACTCCTAAAAGTAAGATAGGCCTGGAAAGTTAACCACAACTATTTGATGGGAGAATTCCAAACCGTGATCAACAATACCTTATCAAGCCTTATAAAATAAGCATTTTAATGGAATCTTAAAGGTGAAGAGAGTAAGGCTGTTGGAAGAGATGGACTCCTTACAGAGTCACACCCTGAAGGTTTGGACCCTACCATTTGCCTCTGTGATGTGGGATTTTTCAACAGCATTGTCTGAGTTCTTTGTCTACTGTCACCACAACACTAGACTCCCCATCTTTCACTCAGAGGACCATCACCTTGTGAGTAACAGCTCAGCATTTCCTTTATGAAAAAGAGCCTGAGACTCTAGAAGGCACCATGACTCCTCAAAATCGAATGAGTTAATTGGTGGCAAAATCATGACTGAATTCTCTTTTCCAATTCTCTGTTCAGAGCCCTCTCCATTGTATTGATTAAGGTTCTTTAGAGGAGCAGAAGAGTATGAAAATTACATGTAGACACACATACATACCACCCTGCCCCCCCACAGAGAGAGAGAGAGAGAGAGAGAGGGAGAGGGAGAGGGAGAGGGAGAGAGAGAGAGAGAGAGAGAGAGAGAGAGAGAGAGAG